>APFE031738845.1:410318-434423 GCA_000404065.3 Pinus taeda
ACGATTAAGAAGAATGACAATATTAATAATAGTACCCATAAACGAATCAAGGAGAATAAACAATCATCCGCTATATATAACTATATATAAATACATGTAATAAAGGAGATTATATTATGCGAACAGAAAGAGAACCTCCTGGAAGAGCGACAAAGAGACACAGGAGGCGAAGGACAGGAGAAAATTTCAAGGAAACCCTAGATCAGGGCGGAAGAGGAAGAATCAAAAGGCATCAGGGGGACGATGCAAACACAACAGAAGAACAAAGGGGCGGGGGGCGAAGAAACACTAAGAAGACAGGGCGGGGATCCAACACCTACTTACCTTCCAGCCATCATCTCTGTTGAGGTTGATAGGCCTTTTTTCAACTTCTATAGCTTCCCTTAGCTTGCGATGATGGAACTGAGCCACCTTGGCAATAACCTTGGCCTCCTGTATACAGACATGATGCTTGGTCTTGTCTACATGCTCTGCTAAGGCTGAAGACTTAGTTCTCCCATGCCTCAGGTCAACTACATGCTTGTAGATTCTTTTCTGGATGGACCGCCCTGTTTCACCTATATAGGGCGTCCCACATGAGCAAGGAATCAAATAAACACCCTTCATGTCCATAGGGTTAACCGGATCTTTTACCGACCTAAGGGAATTGCGAATGGTTTTGAGGGGCCTGAAGGTTGAGGGAATATCAAATTTTCTGAGGATCCGAGCTATCTTGTCTGTGGTCCCCTGGATATAGGGAAGATGGACACCTATATAGTGTTCCTTAGGATCTTTCTTCTTAAACGAATTTTTAGAGGCTTTAAGGAAAGCTTTTCGACCCAGGTGCCTAGTATATCCATTTTCCACAAAGACATCAAGGAGTTGGGATCTCTCTTTATCCAGGCTCTCATTATCCGAAATTCTGAGGGCACAAGTGGCAAGGGTGTTAAGAACACCTATCTTCTGAGCGGGGAAATGGTGGGAATCGACATGAAGATACTGCTCTGTGTGTGTTTTCTTCCGGAACACAGAGTGGGAGAGAGATCCGTCTTCCTTCCTAGAAATAAGAATATCCAGGAAAGGGAGGCTACCATTGACCTCTTTTTCCATGGTGAACTTAATAGTTGAGGACTGGCCATTGAGGTGATTGAAGAAATGATCAAGTTCCTCATGGCCATGAGGCGAGATGACATTAGTGTCATCTACATACCTTTTCCAAAGCTTCGGAAGTAGACGAGCCGAGGCTAGAGCTTTGGCCTCGAAATCTTCCATAAAAAGATTGGCCACGATCAGGGAGAGGGGAGAACCCATGGCAACACCACAGGTCTGCTCAAAGAACTCACCTTCGAAACAGAAGAACGTGGAAGTGAGACAAACCTCAACCAGATGAGCGGTATCTGGATCTCTTAGGCGATAGATCACTTCCAAGGCCTCTTTTATAGGAATGCAAGTGTACAAGGAGACCACATCAAAGCTGACAAGAATGTCTTCCGGATTAAGCCTAATATCCTTGAGATCCATGATGAAGGATGCAGAGTCCTTCACGAAGGACTCAGTGCGGCCAACCAGGGGTTTAAGCTTAAGAGCCAGAAACTTGGCTAGAAGGTAGGTCGGACCACCGATGGTGTTGACGATAGGCCTCAAAGGTGCTCCTTCCTTGTGAATTTTAGGCACCCCATAGATTCTAGGAGCAATGGGATTGCTCTCAATGAGCTTGCAGGACAGGGAACTCACCGAGCTACTAGATTTGATGGCGAGAGCCACTGCCTTAGAGATTTTCTTAAGAGGGTTCTTGGCAAGCTTTTTATAAATGAAGATCTCATTTCAAAAGATCAGGGAGAATTAAGAAATGAGGTTCAAAAGGTAAAAGAAGCTAAGAAGGAAGGAAAATAGGCAATAATCAGAAATAGAAAAATCATTATTCGATATAGAAACCAAAAAGATAGTAATAAATAACAATTCAACATTCTCCAGATTCTTTCTTGGAACTGCTGCGGCTTTCCATGGAACAAAGGCCCCAAGCTAAGTTGGATCTCAAATGATGTTGATATTATATTTCTTATTGAAACTTGGGAGCAAGATGAATCTAAGGTCCCTAACATAGATGGTTTTGCACTATGGTCTACTTAGAACAAGCGATCCTCTCGTAGAGGCATTGAGGGTATAGCTTGTTATATTAAGAATAACATCTCCCCTCATTTTAGGATTTATAAAAACAACCCTTACAACTAATATAGATGGATAGAGATTATTGACATTAATGATAAAAAGACCTACATAGCAATTTGTTGTTTTTCACCCATCAATTCTAACTTTTATAAGAAAAAGAATCCAGGTAAAAATAGACCTTATAATGGTTTAGAGAATGATATTTCTAGCTTAAGGAATGCAGGTAATATCATTTTAATGGGTGACTTTAATGCTTGAACTTCAAGAAACCAAGCTATTCTTCTAAGCAATCATTCCAACCCTAATCCTCTTTAGTTAGACGAAGGCCTTACTCTAGCTAGCCGGTACAAAAGGTGCTCTGAAGACCTTGGGGAGAATTTGTTTGGGTCGGAGCTAGTCAAGCTCTATAGTGCTCAGTACCTCATAATTTTCAATGGTCTAAAGAAGTGGCCCAATTCTAGCCAGATGACTTGCATCCATGGGCTTGGTAGCAACATGGTAGACTATGTTATTTCCAATCTCCCTTTATACAGTGAAATAATAAATTTTGACATCTTAAATGACCACGAGCTTCACTTTGATCATAGGCCTTTACTTATAACTCTCAATTTTGTCTTGCATAGAGATCTCATAGAAGATAATCCTTGTAGCAAAAAGAACTTAATCTTTGATAGAAATAAAAATTATCTCTTTCTAAATGAATTAAAAAATAATTTTCTTCCTTTATCTAGTATAGACAACATAGAAGTCCTCTATCATAATTTTACTACAACCCTCTCATATTCTATTAACATGTTTGCAATTGAAGTATCAAGTAATAAAAGAAATAGCAAAACCAACCCATGGTATGACAAAGATTATAAAAGTGCGAGGAGAGCAATTAAGGAAGTTGTTGATGAATCTCTTAAAATTGGCAAGATAAAAATATACAAAGCCCTAACCAAAAGGAAAAAAGGTAGTATATTTGTAAAAGACAAGAGAATCTCTTACATCTCTCTAAGGTAGCTCCTAAGAAATTTTGGAGGCAGATTCTAACTAGGAAAACTAAAGATAATAATAAAATTGCTTTACACAATTGGAATTCCTATCTTAAAAAACTTTAGGAATCTCCAAATGTCATGGGTAACTTTGAAACACTGTTCACAACGAAAGAAGTTTTCTCATTAGAAGAATTGATTTTGGGGTTAAACGCCTGACAAATGTGAAAAGTAAGGACATTGAAGGTTACCAGGAAAAAATTTTAAAAATTGGGGGTCATGTCCTCATCCCCCACCTCCACAAGCTTTTCGATTAAGCGGTCAAGCAAGGGTTCCCTAAACCATGGACTCAGAACTTCATTATCCCTATTTTTGAAAGTGGGGATACAAATAACCCCTCTAATTATCAGACAATTATGATAAACCCTCTCTTAACCAAGTTCTATGGTATTATTTTGGAAAAGAAGTTGAGCATATGGCTTGAAAGTGAAGGTAAGCGGGCTAAAGGCCAAGCGGGTTTTAGAAGGCAACACTCAACAACAGACCACCTTGTTATGCTTAGGATCATTGTGGAGGAACGCCGCAATGATAAATCCAATCTCTTTTGTTTCTTTGTGGACTTTAGAAAGGATTTCGATACGGTTCGTAGAAACAACCTATGGAATAGATTAGAAGAGCTAAAGGTTCCTTTCAAGTTGAGATTTGCCGCTATAAGGTTATACGAGAACGTAATTGCCAAGTTAAAGAGAAATGAGGGGTGGGCGAAAGATATTAAGTGTAATATTGGAGTTAAACAAGGTTGCCCCCTCTCCCCTACCTTATTTGGCATTTACATCGACAAGATAGAAGGTTGTTTAGAGGAAGCAGGCTGTGGTGGCACAATCTTAGCTAGGATAGTCATCATCCTTCTTCTCTATGCTGATGACATTGTTCTTCTCGCAACATGCCCATCTGATATTGAGAAGCAACTTAGACTTCCTAAGGATTTCTGCTCTACCATGGGTATGACTATTAACACTCACAAAACAAAAGTTATGATTATCAAATCCAAGAAGGACACTTGCGCTAACTTTATGTATGACAATAGTGACTTGGAGGAAGTGTCTTCTTACAAGTACCTAGGAATTGATATTAATCACAAGCTCAACTTGAACTATAGTATTGAGAAAAGGATTAATGGTGGGTGGAAAACTTATTTTGGTCTTGAAAATAATTGTAAAACGGAAAACCTCGTAATGTGGGATAGAAAGAAGTTCCTCTTTGAAACTTTAGTCACTCTTGTTATCTTATGTGGATGTAAGGTTTGGGGTTGCAACATCTCTAGAAAATCCCGGAGAAAGATTGAGAAAATCCAGAAGCATTTTATAATGCATAAACTCAAAATTAAAAGAAATACACTCTATCATATTCTCCTTATAGAAGTGAGTCTTTCCCCTATTGAGAGCCTATTTATGACTAGGCTTTTGTTGTACAAGCACAAACTCAATAACATAGGAGATCATATACTTCCTAAGCTAGCTTTAATTTCCACACAAAACCACCTAAGGCTTAAACGAGGTTGGTATAAAGACACGAGGGCCTCGTTAAACCATTGGGAGATCGATGAGAATGTTGCATTGCAAAACAATAATAACATTAAAAATATTGTTACTTCTAAGTTCAAAGAAAAAATGTGGTGTGAGAAAGATTTAGCAACTAAAATAAAATTAAGATATTATAAGGAGGTCATCAACTCCACCCTAAAAGATCAAAATTATCTTTGTGTTTTAACTAGCTCAAAGAAGAAAATTAATATAGCCAAGATTAGAACAAACTCTCATGGCTCCATAATGAAAAGGGTCATTGAGCAGTTCTTAAAACACCATGGATGGAAAGGATCTGCCATCTCTGTGAGAATATGAACATTGAAGATGAAAATCACTTACTCCTAGTGTCATGCCCCTAAGCCTACAGTGGTCTTTCAACCATGCCGGCGAGGTGCGGCACCACCGAACACTTTCTTTTTAACAGTACTTGTGCACATGGACTACGCCTAATTCACTTTCTCCTACTTAGTTTGTGATTCTCAACCAAGTATTATTATGTTATCCTTTATACCAATGAACACCCATACACATTCATTATACACAACATTATATAAGAGAAATGCAACAGTATAAAGGGAGGGGCAACTCCCGCAATATGAGTCTGTCCAACAATATATTATATCATCTTCAATTTTTACAATGCACAAGTTAAATCTTGGGAAACCCCAAATTTACACTTAGCCAAATATACAACATCGGCAAACTCGGTTGCCCAGCTCGTCGGCACCTCCGCACGGTTGCCGCAAGACTAACCAAACTTTCGTTCACCCCGTTGCACCGTCGTGTCGTTTTCCCAACTCGGGCGCACCTCAAAGTTGCCACACACGGGCGCCTCCAACCGAGACACACCTCTGTCCACAAACCAACACTCCAACAAGTCTTTATGCACACTTGCACGATGGGTGGGCGCTCACCCAAGTCACCAAGACGCCCACGCCAAGTCGTCGCACAAGAACACCTCCGCACGATCACCCCGGGCACATCTTACCCACCGCGTTCACCTCCCACCAAGAGCGTTTCCAAGTGCGACTCACCAAGGAGAGCGCATGAGCTATGCGCTCATCCTCTCCTCAAATCTGCGCACAAGTCTCCTCTTCCAAGAGCGTAGAATGAATGATCAAGTGTGAATGAGTTCTACAAGTGCTCCAACGCTCAAGTGTATATACCCATCGTAACAGTGGGTGGGGCTGCCCAACTGACCGCCCACACACCCCTTCATCGCACTGTCTAGGCGTTCTACCAAGTCGGCCTTACCTCCCAACGTAGGTCGGCCAACCCCCATCGCAAACCTCCAAACGTGGGTATAAACTCCATCACATAACACTTAGTTGCTCATCATAACGTCGCATAAGTTCGTCGCATATCTACCGCAGCTCGTCGCATAACCGCCCGCTCAACTGTCATTTGGTCGTGCACGACCGCCCGTCATGTGCGCGCGCGCTTGGTCGCCCGGCACCCAACTGCACCGCACACCCGAGGACCTTACACCTAGAGTGCCGCGCGTACAACCACATTAGATATTAGTTTCATAACCTTTGTTGCAACACTAACTTCCTAGCCTTTTACGATGTCAAAATTATAGTGACCTCGAGAGGCTTCTCTCATAAAATTTTAAATCAAACTAAATAATTCTTTTCCTTAGATCCAAACCAAAATTTGATCTTAGTGAAGGCCAACCATCATCATCATCAATAATCCCTAGTTATTATGTTAATCAGTTTTTTTTTCATTTAATTAATTTAAACCCTTTGTTATTATTTTAATTATCTTTTTAGCTTTCACTTCATATTTGTCTTATTTTTATTATATTAAGTATAGTTATTTGACTTTACTCTTAGCTTTCTCAGCCATCTCAGATTTAATGTTGATCTTGTAACCTCATCAGATTTCTTGAATCACTTTGTGCGGATGATGGATTACAATAATTAATTTGAACATTTATCTAATCTGTAAAATATATTCAAGTTACATAATTTTATTGTTATAAACTAATTTTTTAAACTATTTTGTTTTACTTCGAGCATAATCATATTAGTATATATTGTTGATACAACCCAAAAAAAATATAACCATGTCAAAAATTAAGCTGGATTCAAGCAAAATTTAGTCTGAAAAAACATTCAACTCAATATTCGTCCGTCCCAATATCTAAAAACTGTACAAATCCATGACGTTCACATGAACTGGACCAGCTCGATCAGTGGCACAACAATAACGTTGCATCTGAAGCAGTTAGTGATGGCGATTAATACTAGAAGTATGATCATTGTTCTTTGTTCATACCAGCTCACTGCTGTCTCCTAGATTCGATAATGTAACAAAATTTATGTAATAAAAAAGACATTAACGTTGAAATCTATGCAATTAAAAATATATATTTAACAATTAAAAATAATAATTTTTTTAATTAACATAACAGAAAAAGATTTTAAAATTTTGAATCTAATTTGTTTAATCATATAAAATATTTAAAAAAATAAATTTATTTAATTTAAAAAATATTATAAATAACAAAAAAAATCACAATTTTATTTGAAATTATATTACAAAATCCAATAAAAAAAAATTATTTATAAATTAAATTCTCTTAATTTATTCAGATAAAAACAAATTTAAACATAAAATATGTCATAAACCATATTAACAACCATAATAATGTAATAGAAAATTTGAAAAGTACAAAGAATGGAAAAGCTGAGATACAGTGCTATTTTAAGATTTTTTAGATTTTTACTCACAGTATAGTTTAATAATCTTTTTAAATTTTTAACAGAGTTAATTATGGTTTTTTTTTTTCTCTGGTATTTTGGTTAAAATATTTTGGAAAGTCTAGAACTAAGTTAATTACTTGATTTGACTGTTGTATATTACATTTTGGGAATTTGCCATAGTTCAGGTGTTTTTCATTACTTCATTTGATATTTTGATTGATTTTAAAAACATTAATTTATTTATTTAAATATAATTAATATTTTAATCTATAATAAAATTATAAATTTTATTTATAATAAATAAAAGACAACATTTTTAAGTAATATAGAGTTGGATTATAACAAAATAAAAATAAAAAATATCTAAAATGTTCGGTTATATTTTGTACTTTTATGTGGTATTAGTTTATTAATTTTTTCTATTATTTCAAGGTAAAAGATTAAAACAAAATAAAATGAAATAATTTATAGTTGAGATGAGTTATAAATAGGTGGTTAGGATTATAATGTCTTTATTTAGTTGGGTGTATATGGAGAATCTAGTGTGAACTAATTTTTTATGTAATTCTTATCTAGGGTATATATGGAGAATCTAGTGTGAACTAATTTTTTATGTAATTCTTATATAGTTGCGTGTATATGGAGAATCCAGTGTGAACTAATACTTTATGTAATTCTTTTTCATAAGATGAATATACTTGTTATTTTTAAAGGAGAAGCATTATGCCAATTTATTATACATAAAAATAAAACATATCCATTCTGAACATGCAAGAAAAGATTACATTTTTTTTTTTTTGAATTTAGACTATTTCTATTGAGTAAAATATAGTACAATCAAGAGAGACAAGAAACCGACAGACCGGAAATGATGAAACCATCAACCTCGGTCCCGGAGAAAAAGAGATTCAATCTTGGAGCTACATCAAATAACTTGAGAGCAAAGACTGACTAACTGAATTTTACCCCACAGGGGCAGAAACTTCAACACAATGTTTTTTACCTTTCTTTTTATTGACTTTTGTCCAGCCATCATGGGGAGTATGAGCTAAAACAACCCGAACACTGGAATTCTCTATCTTGGGGATCTCCTTTTCTGATTCAGAAGAGGAGGTCTCACGGGCACGTTTCTGGGTGATTGTTGTGACAGAGGTGTGCGCCTGAGTATCTGTGGACGGATCCATCGGCTGAGGCACCTACTCTAGATCTGAATCGCTTTCCTCATCCTCCGAGCTTGGGGAGTCAGAGCTCACTGCTGGCAGCGAAGAACAGAGGGTCCAACGCTTGGGTTTGGTTTATGCAAAGTTGCCCTTTTTCGTTCTTGCAGTCAGCGATGGGCAGGAGTTTTGCAGGTGCCCTGTTAGGAGACAATGGCGGCATCGAAAGGTAGTGTTTTCGTAATCTAGGATCTAGGTCCAAACAGTGTCATTGATCTTGAGATTGATTTGCTCTGGCAGTCCCTTGCTTAGATCTAGCTCCACACATATTCTAGCATATGTGTAGAGACCTTGTTGTTCCCTCCAGTAATCTCCCATTAAAAAGTTGCCCAAGGTGTTGCCTATTCTCCTGTATACTGTTGTGTGCCACAGGTGAACTAGAAAATTTGGAAGTCTGATCCAGATAGGGGCTTTAGTGATGACTACAGAAGCTGGGTCAAAATCTGGGAACCATGGAGTTAAGAAGAGTCCTGCCGAACCCATGAACCAAGGGCCTTCTTCTAAGGCCTTTTCGTAGTGCTTAGGATTGTCGAACAGAACTATAAAATATCCCTTTGCGCAGAAGTAAACCTTGCAATGGTGAGTCCAGTTGTCATTGATCCAGTCATAAAGATCCTTTGAGCGAGGCCAGAGCCCATTGAATCTGCAGATGATGGCCCTTTCAGCGAATTTTTGAATGTCGTCTGCAAGGTCAAGGTGGGAGATCTCAACAGAGGGAACCTCCTCCAGTTTGTCAACCAAGAAAGGCTTGGGTTTGGGAGGTTCAAGGGAAATGGGTATCTCAGAGCGGACTGCAGCTTTGTAGGAGTAGGGAGGAGCAGAAGAGGATTGACCTGTAGCTCCACCTCTCAAACGAAGGGAAAACACTAAAGAGCTATTGTTTTTTATATTGTAAGAAGAGAGAGGAAGAGGATCATCGAGTTGTTTACCTTGGAAAATAAGTCTCTGTAGGGCAGAGGGGATCCCAAGTCGGTGTTCCAGATTTACTTTGAGGTTCTGCACCAGATTTGAAGGGTATACCCATTGCAGAATGGTCTTGCCAGAGATCTGTGCGATTTGAACCTGAAAGGGGGCAGAGGAATTTTCAAGAGATTTCTGGAGCAACACAGGGCCAGAGGCTTTTGGGTCTCCTATCTCTTGACGCATAGGAGGCATAAGGGGAGGAAAGATCTTCTGCCGAAGGTAGCTTTCGCTCCAACTCAGATCCGTTGCAAAGGAAAGGGCGACGGATTTGTAGAGAGGCCACTGATCAGTAGAGAGGCCTGAGCTGCCACGGCTATGCGCGCCTGTGCACAACGCATGGAAGTTCACAGCTTTCTTCGGCTCCACATCCGCATGAAGCTTCATCGCGGATTCGCCCTCCTCCTCATTGATTTGCCCAGGAAAGCCAAGTCTATCTGCTGAGGAGAGTTGGAAAGGGAGCAGGGGATCGAATGGCTACAAAGCCTTCTGGCCATCTCGAGCAGCCATCCCCTGTATGACTAATCTTGCGGCTTCGGTGTGAACAGCGTCTCGTGTGAGGAGAAGGAAGGACCAGTGCGATGCAGAATCGATTCCTCTAAGCGCAAAACAGATGTGGCTTAGAGTCCTGGCATTCTAGCCTGCAGCAGTAGCAAATTTGCTCTCTGAAACCATAGCCATTCTACTCAACCCGGTTCCTATACCGCATAACTTCGGAAAAGATTGCATGTTAAGATAAGTGTTTGCTAGCATTATAATGCTATGAAATGGACTAAAAGGTGGTAATGGAAGAAGGTGGCTTTAAACATGAACCATTAGCCATTCGAAGCTTCCTACATTAGAGGGTAATATAGACCCACAACTTGGTGAGAAAATGAGATTATATCAAGATAAACTTAATGATTATGCTTAATTAATTGGGTTATGTGTTCATCACTTAGTAGTGGAGATAGGGAGATGAAGAGGAATGTCTATGATTAATTTGCAAATAATGAAAAATTGATGATGATGTGCATGTGAAGATACATTGTCCTAATCATGAACGGTATGAAAAAGCATTAAATTCCATATGAAGATTTAAGGAGGTGACATAGCTTGTTTATTTTGTCAACAAAAATAGGTCGTTATTTTAAGTATGTTGGAGAACAACACCAAAAAATGAGTATATAGCATGTACGGAACTATAATTTTTTTGTAATTTTTTGTTTTATAAATCTTACATGTTTTTTCATTGATGGTATTTCATAGTAGTTATGATAAGAACTTGGTTAGAAATATTATGCCATGATCAACTTAATGATTATTTCTACAAAACAATAATACCTCTAATAGAAAACCTACATGCATAATAATCACTCACTCAAATTAACCTAGGTTATGTTCTCAACACTTAGTAGTGGAGATAGGGAAGGGAAGAAGAATATCTATGATTACTTTGTAAATATTGAGAAATTGAGGATGTTGTGCATGTGAAGATACATTGTATTAAGTAGTTGAAATACTTAAAGGCACTTAATTCAACATGAATATTTATGGAGATGACATAGCTCATTGAGTTTATCAACAAAAATGGGTTGTTATATTAAGAATGTTGTAGAACACCACTAAAAAATGAGTATATAGTATGCATGAAAATGCAATTGTTTTGTATTTTTTTGTCCCATAGATCTTACATGATCTTTCATGGAAGCAAAACAAAAAATTCTATTTTATTATAATAAAATTTAGTAAGAGATGCAAAAGAAAAATAAGTATTCAAGAATAAGACAATGTAAAGCATTAAATCTATATTATCAATATATTACATGTACACTTTGACATTCAAACTAAGGAGAATTTGAGGTCTAATATGAAACATCTAAGGAAAATAATAAAATAAGAGATGCATTTTCAAAAGGAAAGGAAGAACATTGTTGTTTTTAAATATGTTTGTTGACAAGGAAAGCAATTTTTTTCATTTGTTTCTACTTTGTCTCACTATGGATCTATTAAAAGAACGTAATGAGTAAGTACACATGAAATTTGAGGAAACTTATTAGGAGAATAACAAAAAATTTGATTAGTTTTTTTTTATTTTATTCCTTTCCCTCCAAGCTAACATTATCATCTTGAATCCTATTGGCTCTTTTAATGCTAATTTTGACACCTGTTGGATTCATAATTATACTAATCTAGAATTCCTGCAGAAACTCCGATAGATCTAGAATTCTAGTTAAATTAAACACATGTAATTTGTTGATATTCGAGAGAGGAGAAAGAGAATTTTCTCCATAAAATCAATGTATTAAATTAATGAAAAAAAGTAATACATGAGCAACCAAACCTCTAATCCCAAAGGAAGGTGGTTATATAGAAATTTCCGAATATGAAAACTAGGAAAAAACTAGTAAAAAAACTAGAAAAGAATAAGAAAAGCTAAAGAGAGGCCTAAAATAGCAACAATGACTCAAGACAACCTATGCCAACTATCATCCATGAGGAAAGAATGAGGAGGCATGCATTTCACAAGGAAGGCAACTTTAAAACATGCTAAAATGGTTTGAGGGACCAAATCCCTTGATTTAAGGGGGAATCTTCATGTGGGGCGCCAATCCTCAAATAACTCAAGTGGATGAGGTGTGGTTAGGTGTGAACATGCACTTAGGTGTCCAAATGGTTTAGGAAAGTGGGTGGTCTAATATTTCCATAATATTAAGCCTTTAAAGGAAAAAAACAAGGGAAATTTGGTCCACCAAGCTAGTTTACCAAAAACCAAGTGTGAACATGATTTTTAGTGCATGTGGCTAAGTCAAGGATACTTAGGCTAAAAAAAATGTAGATGTTAGGATTATATTCCAACACCCCCTTCATCCTAACTCACTTATCTAAACTGAGTCCTAGCCAAGATGCCATGTTAGGTACTTAGGTACAATAAATAAAAGATCCTCATAAAATGAAGAAAGAGGTAAAACCTCATGGGAACCCCCCTCCCCCCACCCCAAAAGAGGAAAAAAGGGTTAAGTGGCTAGAAGGGCCTACTCAGCTGTCTCCACCACTCCAAGCATAGCTCTTAGTTCTGAAAATTTCTTTTCAGTGTAAGAATTGATGAAGATGTCTACAACCTGTTGCTCAGTGGGGTAGTACTGCAGTGATATGACCCAGTCACAGATCATCTCGTGGATGTAATGCATGTGAATCTCGATGTGCTTGGTCCTCTGCCTCTGAACTGGATCAATTGATATCTGAATGGACCCCTGATTGTCACAAAATATGACAGTCGGAGGTGGATACTGAATACCAAACTCGGAGAGAAGTCCCTACAACCAAACAACCAGTGTAGCTGCATTCACTACACCTCTATACATTGCCTCGGTTGTAGATAAAGAAATCGTGGATTACTTCTTGCTAGACTAGCAAAAAGGCCTTGAACCAAAGCTGAAAACATAACTAGATGTGGACTTGCAATCTGTACCATCGCCAACCCAATCTGAATCTGTGTACCCAATCAGTGAAAGTGGCCAAGCTGTAGCATAAAAGATACCAAAACCGGAAGTACCTTTCACATATCTAAGGATTCTCTTTGTAGCTCTCTAGTGAAGCTCATGGGGCTCCTTCATATATCTAGAAAAAAATCTTACTGAAAAAGATATATCAAGTCGAGTGTGAGTAAAATACAACAAACTCCCAACCAACTGTCGATACAGTGTACTGTCCACCAAAGGTGTAGTACCTTCATCCTCAAATTTGATCCCCAAAAGAAAGGGAGATGTTGTTGGCTTGCATTATGTCATCTGAAAGCAGGAAAGTAGATTTGATGCATACTTAGACTATACCATCTTGATCCCTGAAGTAGACTGAGAAACTTCAAGACCAAGAAAGTAGTGGAATAGTCCCAAATCTGTCACGGAAAATCGATCATGCAATGTTGATTTTGTTAAATAAATAGCTCAGGTAAGGTTCCCTGTCATCAGTAAATCATCTACATAAAGTACTATCAGCAAAAGGGAATCATCATGTTGCAAAAAATAAGCATTCGGACCAGATTTTCATCAAACGAATCCAATTGAAAGCAGGAAAGAATCCATCTTTTGATACCAGGCTCTGGGAGCCTGTTTTAGACCATACAAAGATTTCTCTAATCTACAAACGAGGGAAGAGTTTTGAATGTATCCCTGTGGCTGCTCCATATACGTCTCCTCCTTGAGATATCCATGAAGAAATGCACTCTTCACATCCATGTGATGAAACTCCCATCTGCGAGAAGCAGCAATGGCTAAAACTAGTCAAATGGAGTCCATTTTTGCAACAGGTGCAAATGTCTCTGTGTAGTTTATGCCATGTACATGTCGAGATTTGTACTTGCTGATCTCACCATATGCAACAATATTTGTTTGATAGATCAATTGGAATCAAACACGCTTTCTTCCTTTAGGAAGTGGAACCAAGTCCCATGTGTTGTTTTCCATGAGAGCAGAGTACTCTTCATCCATGACAGCCTCCAAAAATGGGTTTCCAGCAGCTTCAGAGTGTGACCGTGGATCTGAACCAAGTATCATATAGCAATGTATGGGAAGAAATGGTTTGGTGGCTGCCAGGGCTTGAGGAGCCCCAGAAAACTGTGATCTAGTCCTTCTCACATCCACAGGATCACCAACTAGTTCACCCGCATCTTGAATGGTTTTGTTTGCCCAAGTTGGCAGCTAAGTTGGAGTAGCTATGACCTGCTCCTCATCATCTGAATCATACCCAAGAGGCTTCTTTGATGGCTGCTCTGAAGTGCTCGAAGAAGTTTCAGATTCCTCAGTGGCAACAAGCAGTTCCTTGGCAGGGTCTATTGAAAAATCATGCAGTGATTCTTCTTCAAACCTCACACTTCGAGCTATAAGGAAATTTTTAGTGTGAGAGTCTAGCAATATATATCCTTTGACACTGTTAAGATATCCAACAAAGATATATTCAACACTTTGAGGCTCCAAAGCCTTCCTCTTATCTGTCGGAATGTGAGCCCATGCTCGTGAACCAAAAATGTGAAAGTGCGACGCTTTCAGTTTCTTACTAGTCAACATTCAAATGAAGTGGTTCCTTTGAGTGTTTTGTGAGGAATGCATGTTTTGGCCAAATTTAATGTTTCTTCAAATGCCTAACCCTCTAGGCCTAGTAGCTAGTCTAGAAACAATAGACAAAGTAATTCATTGCTTTTCCTATAGTTAACAGATAAGAGAAAGAAGAACAAAGGTACCAACCTATAACTTTCATTCAATCCCTCTCTCCTTTGACCAATTTCGCCACTCCTTTCCGTACTTAAGTCACTCGAAAAGTACCTGCACACAAGCCGAGACAGAAATCCATCAAAGCATACAATAATGGCGATCTGTTAACTAAACATATCATTGAATCAAGAATATGATATACATCATATAAACACATGAATGGAAAAAGCTTAGAATTCTTTATTGATAGAAGGAAATATTACAACCCGTGTAGATGCATGCTCGATTCAGTGTCATCCTTCTAGCTTCAAACCCTTCTCTCCTCGTGAAGCAACAATTCAACATCATAACAATACTCTTACAAATCTCATTCAAACAACATTTCCTTAACTCAAGAAGTTCCAACCTCTCCAAGCCTTTGAATGTTTGGTCCATTTATAGCTGAATGGAGGAGGTTAAGCCATTAATGGCCCTCATGAATTCTTTACCAAAATTGGGAAGTGGTTCCATGGAGGAAGGGATAATGGATTAAGGTTCATTCATCCTCTTCCTCATCCAAAAGCGAGTTCCATCCATATGGAAACTTCTAGAAGCATCCATTGGATGAGGAATCCAATGGGTTCATTTCAAAACTTTGATGAATCTTGTTCAGCGTAGTTCAAACAAAGGCTAGGTGAGTTGCATAGCATCTGGACATTGTAGTTTCTGCAGTGCATTGTAGCCCAATAGAAGCCCACCTGCAATCTCTCTAGGGGCATTTTCCGGATGAATGATGACATGGAAACTCTTGGAAAGCAAGCATGATGTAGGTTAACTTCATTCGGGAATGAAAACAATTGAATTAGGGTTTGATGGACCCTAATAATATGGATATGGAAGTCGAGGTTGATGTGCCCAAATTTTCCTGTAATAGTTTCCCCCTAAAGCATGAAGTTGAAAATAGACATGTCGAGTGAGATTCTTTACCACTTCGAGAGAAGGTTTCAAAACGGAAGGAGACCTGCATCAATTACAATACATATATCATGATACTTTGATTTTTTATCAAAATTTAGCTGATGGAAGGCATACCCATGCTCAACTTTATAAACTTTCATTACATGTACAAATATAGTCATCTATAGATGTAGACCCATGAGTGGATGACCATGAATGGAAGGCCATTGTACATTTGATATAGTACTCCTGAAAAATATATCGTAGCCCGGATGGATGAAACTAGATCCTGGGTCTTCAATCTCATCCAATATTTCACTCAAGTACAAGTTTAACCATGTGAATAGATGATCTGAAGTCGAACATGGAGAGACATCGTCTGATTACTAGCCAATGATGTAAGTTGTTAACAGACGTGAGAGGAATCACTGATAATGCTAATGACCCTCAAGGTACTACAGTACATTTTGCATGGTGTGAATAAATGATTTGAAGTTGAACACCAAACGAAGTCTATCAGTCGAAGGCCATTGATGTCAACCTATCACCGGAAGCGAGAAACCTGCCATTGATGTATGCAAGCTTCAAGGTACTGAAGGGATGTTTCTAAGTCAACTTCTTGGATGATGTGCTGATGTTGACAAGAAGCGACTTGTCACAGGAGGGCCTTGATGTATCCCACATCAACGACACGAAATGAGCTAAATGATTTTTGAGATGAAACATTGACTAATGACACATGGTTTAGGAATGGCGGGAGTGAAAATGAAGGTTTATTGTATCGTAAAGGATGAAGTTTTGAACTGAATGACTTCTCTTGAACATATCGGCGATGCTGCAGTGAATTGGTAGCATTGACCCAAAACAAAGCAATGGATGGTATGATAGACCAATGGTATGATAACCATCTAGCTGAATGACCCAACCCACATAGCACGGTGATGAGGTGAAAGTGTCATGTTCAAGAGTGACCTGCTACCATAAAGTGTTCCCCGCTTTTTCCCATTTTCCCCAGTCATTTCTGACCAATACCTCTTTATTTTTTATCAAGCTTGAGGAGGATAACATATGCTTGTTGTATAAATTCACCTTTCGGGTGAATCCATTGCGATTTGATGTTTTAATGAGTCTAGCGAAGGTGAAACTTGGTCTTGTCTAGATGGACAAGTTTGTTGCTATTTGATGTTTTTAACGAGTTTAACGACAAAGATAACTCAGTCCTTTTCACATTTAGAGAGTCTGAAAAGGGACTAAAAGGAAACTCCAAAAGTTATTTTTCGTACATTTGTCTCTCAAGCTCGAAAAGCATAAAATAATACAAGAGAGAACCTATTGATCATGTTTGACCAATGAGTACCTTTTTCGTAGTTAATCTATCTCAGCCTGAAGAAGGGGTAAAACTATACTAAGTAGATATCGATTCTAATCTATTAACGAGATAGAAACGATAAGTGCTCGACAATCTTTTCATGTTTAAAGAGTCTAAAAAGATCATAAAGAGGACTCCATTTTGAGGAATGAGTGGTGTCTAGGGTAGCAACTGGTTCCGGTGATGTTGGAACTTCTAAAACAATGTTGATTTATGTGAAGAGGCTGGCTAATAAGATGACTCATTGCAACTGTCCCTCAAAAAGGGTAAAACAAACAAGTGAAAGTGCATAATTGACCAAAGGGATGGTGGTGATGGGATGAAAAAAACCAATGCTCATTTGAAGAAATAGGTTGATAGAATGGCAATCATGAGGGATAAAATGGAAATGAGTTCATTTTCATAGAAGCTTGAACCATAAGGAATTATGCTTGGATTCAGTTTCATGTTTACACAAGCTTGAAATGAAAAACTATGCTTGATTCAGTTTCATTTTTACACAAGCTCGAAATGGAAACTATGCTTGGATTCAGTTTACATGCCCCCAGCATGATGAAAAGGAGAGTCTTCTGTAACCAGATGGAAGTCGGCACGGTGAAGCAGGACAGTTATCCAACACTTATTTGGCTTCGTCGAGATAGGGACAAAGGTGAATGGGGTGATTCCCTTCACATAACCAACATGAAACTTAACTTTACCATTAGATGCATGCCCCCTAAGCTTCATTACATTTACCTAAGTAGCCTACTCATGGCTATGAGGTAGATGGAATGAAGGTTCACTTATAAGATCAAGTGAAAGACTCAACTGGGATTTTATGAGATCTAATCAAAGACTCGACTTGGAACTTTGCTCTAGGGGACCTTATTTCATTTTGTAATGACGTTGACACAAGACAAGGAGCTTTGCTTAGATTCCTTATTTCATTTTTTAACAAGGTTGACAGAAGACTAGGAACTATCCTTATGGACCTGTTTCATTTTTTAACGAGGTTGACACAGTAAAAGAACTATTCTCATAGTACCTTGTTTCATTTTTTAATGAGGTTGATACAAGACAACGAACTATCCTTGGATCCTTTGATCACAACTCATAAGAGGTCATGAAGGAGAGATCTGGTTCCAATGACCCCAGTACATAATATACAACATCACTAAATTGATCATCAATTGATGTAGGTATGGAACAGGTTACCACATAATCAACCCATGGTAGGGATGATACCATTGTTACAAAAGGACCAATTAGGGAAGATGGTTGACTAGGAGCCATATTTGGACCGGGAAATGAAAGTTGGTCAATGGTGACAATTCTGCCTTCATGCAGGAAACAAATCACTCGAAAGAGTGTTGAAACAATAGCTCCCATGTCATTAACACAGTCACGCCCAAGAAGTAAATTGTAATCTAAAGGTCTTGGGACTACCAACACGTTCAGATAAATGATTTTTCCTCCCAAAGTAATGGGTAACCGAGGGAGGATCCCTAATGGTTGACTCATTCCTTTGTTAAAAGCCAACATATTCTATGTAATTGGCACAAGTGGCGGTGAACTGAGTGCTTTCCAAGTAGTTGGGGAAATGATACTCACAGATGCACCTTCATCTATAATAGTTCCAGATACAATCATATTACAAAATTGTACTATGATCTGGAAGGGCACATAAGAAGGAAGGCAGAATACTTCCAGTCGATTCCAATCAAAGGAAGTGACTAGACTACTTGGAGGGGGTCCCATAGAAATAGGAGAATTAACCCCTTGATTTTCGAGAATTGGAGAATTTTCCTCATGTCTTGATGGAACAGGAGGACTGCCCCCAAGCTCATTAGAATCTAAAGAAATAAGAAGAACTTGAGTGGTATCATGTTCACTCTCTTCAGGAAAGGTACGTTTTATTGAAGGTGAAACCGGGTCAATTGTTACCTCGACCTGTTGATTTGGGTCGGGCATAGACTCATAGGATTCACTTTCAGAGAGAGTAGTTTCGACCGACGGTTGATTTTGGTTAGTCAATTCATCAACTAGTGAAGGATTTAGGGATAGTTTCCTGTAACCAGATGGAAGTCACTGTGATGAAGAAAGACAGTTATCCAACACATTTTTGGCTTCATCCAGACAGGGAAAAGGTGAATGGGGTGATTCCCTTCGCATAAACTACATGGAAACTTAACTTTTCCCTTATTTCCATGATCTTTACTGCCACTAGTTGATGGTGTGTCACAAACATGATCTCTAGAAGTTGATGGCATAGGATGATGTGAACAGGAAGATCATTCTTCTAAGATCTGAGGAATATGAGAACAATTTCAAAGAATATGGTCTCCCACACAAAGTTTGCATGGATATGTAACTTTGTGAGGCTAGACAGACGGTTTCTCAACAGATGTTGCATTCAAAGCAATGGTTTCTTGGTTGCCCTTCTGCTGAATTTGCTTCTTCTTCTTCTTCTTCCCTTTCTTCTTCTCCTTAGACACCTGGTTACTAGTACCAATACTTTCACCAGGCGAAGAGGAAGAAGGGGAGGAAGAAACAAATGAGGAAGAAGGCAAAGGGTCAACTTTAGGATCAACTGGAGGTTGATTTTGTCCAGTTGGAGGTGTACTCAATTGCAGAGAAATCACAACATTTTGAACCAAGGAGGTTGAAAACAACCATACGGCAGCCAATGGTAAATCTCGGAAGGGACAATGTAGCCATATATGGAGCACCAATATTTCCAAATGGAGGAAAAGGACTAGGATTTCCATCAAAAGGAATTCCTTGATTGGTGGACTCCAGATTTATCATCATATGTTTCAAACTAAGATCAACTAAGAAATAAGCATGGAGGATGTTATCCACAGTCAATTAAATTTTTACGACACTGGAACACAACTTTGCTTTTTCATTTTTAAGGAGTTGCGAAAAAAAAAAAGATGACTCTAGTCACTTTCAATGTTTAATGAGCCTGAAAGGACAAGTGCTTAGATGATCCTTTTCTTTTCAGGAGTCGAAAGGGAATGAAAGTGACTGCTCTGGAGATTCTAGACAAGAGGGTTTACCAAACAAATCACAAAACTGCAATATACACCTTGGGGAATAAATGAAAGAGAAATGACCAAGGACATTATGTACGACAGTCAATCTTCTTGAATGTTGTGCTTGGTGCGTTGCGATTGGTAAGGTGGCAGACTTAGCTTCCTAAGGATAAAGGATTTCAACATATTGGGGTCTCCCACCATATACTCGAGGGTACAGGGAGCACAATTTTGTACTTATCGAATCAGAGAGGAGGAATCACCCAACCTCAGTGAAAGTGACAACCACTAAGTTTAAAGACGCTGGAACACATCTATAGCCTAGACCTCTAGATGTTTTCATTAAGTT
The DNA here is from genome assembly GCA_000404065.3 of Pinus taeda. NCBI lineage: Eukaryota > Viridiplantae > Streptophyta > Pinopsida > Pinales > Pinaceae > Pinus > Pinus taeda. The sequence goes on from APFE031738845.1 coordinate 430,778, forward strand.
CCAATGCGTTATTAGGTTAATTGATGTAAATTTTAGGTTGATCTTGCTTAGAATTTTCCTTTGAAGGTTCACCATGAGATGTTTTCCAAAATTCCGAAGAATGCAACTAGAATGAGAAGCACTCCTTCCATTTAATTTAACAATGAAGGTCCTAGCTACTAGGGATAGAGCAAACAAGTACCTTTTGATCAATCAGCAAAGAGCAAAAACTAGATGAAATTCCCTAAACCATTCCTTTCAAGCATACACAAACTCTTTTCAATGCAAATTGCATGTATTTCTTTTCAGTTTCTCTTAATGTGAATGATGCAATAAGAAAAACTAATGCAAACGATTCAGAAACTCTTTTCACAAAAAATGACAATTTGTGACAATTTCTTTTAAAAGGGAAAGGAAGATTTTATGACGCTTTCGATTTTAAATAAATGAAGATTTTCGACACTTTAAATGAAAATAAAAATCAAATGCACAAGTGAATCAATCAATTATCTATGAAGGAAGACTATACGACACTTCATTATTCGAAGAAAATGACGACTTTACACACTTTTCTATCGACAAAAATAATCAATCAAAAACTTACATTGACTATAGACTGATAATGACAAAGAAAACATTAAAGAAACGTTAATCAATCCAATCAAAGTAGCACTGGATTAAGGAGATGAAAAACCTATTTTCAGAGATAAGACATCATTTACATTCAACAAGAAATTCAAACTGATGAAAATTAACAAAAATTTTCAGTTCCTAGATGGGAAAACTAACCCTAAAGGGATCATCGCATGCAGTAGATAGAGACAGTGTGATGCATCGCACTGGATATTTGCGGGTAGTGCACTGCATCGCACTCTGTCAGTCACAGAAGTGCGATGATTAATGAAGGAAATTTTATGCTGAAATTTAATTCAATTTTCAATGAATTTAGACTTGAATTCAATAAATGACTAGAAGTATAGTATGTCAAAGTGTTTTAAGAGATTGATAAGCTACTATAAGGGATAGGATCACTCCCTAGCAGAGTCGCCATTTTGTTTTGGGAAAATTTAGTGTTTCCTCAAACGCCTAACCCTCTAGACCTAGTAACTAGTCTAGAAACAATAGACAAAGTAATTCGTTTCTTTTCCTATAGTTAACAGGTAAGAGAAAGAAGAACAAAGGTACCAACCTGTAACTTTCACTTGATCCCTCTCTCCTTTGACTAATTTCACCACTCCTTCCCGTACTTAACTCACTTGGAAAGTACTTGCACACAAGCCGAGATAGAAACCCATCAAAGCATACAATAATGACGATCTGTCAACTAAACATATCATTGAATCAAGAATACGATATACATCATATAAACACATGAATGGAAAAAGCTTAGAATTCTTTATTGATAGAAGGAAAGATTACAATCCATGTAGATGCATGCTCGATTCAATGTCATCCTTCCAGCTTCAAACCCTTCTCTCCTCATGAAGCAACAATTCGACATCATAACAATACTCTTACAAATCTCATTCAAACAACATTTCCTTAACTCAAGAAGTTCCAACCTCTCCAAGCCTTTGAATGCTTGTCCATTTATAGTTGAATGGAGGAGGTTAAGCCATTAATGGGCCTCATCAATGATTTACCAAAATTGAGAAGTGGTTCCATGGAGGAAGGGATAATGGATTAAGGTTCATTCATCCTCTTCCTCATCCAAAAGCGAGCTCCAACCATTTGGAAACTTCCAGAAGCATCCATTGGATGAGGAATCCAATAGGTTCATTTCAAAAATTTGATGAATATCGCTCAACATAGGCGAAACAAAGGTTGGGTGAGATGCATAGCACCCAAACAGTGTAGTTTCTGCAATGCATTGCAGCTTGATCGAAGGACACCTACACTGATCTCTTTAGGGGCATTTTTTGGATGAATGATGACATGGAAATTCTTGGGAAGCAAGCATGATGTAGGTTAAATTTATTAGGGAATGAAAACAGTTGAATTAGGGTTTGATGGGCCCTAATAATACGGATCTGGAAGTTGGGGTTGATGTGCCCAAATTTTCCTGTAACAATGCGGTTCTGAATGTATGCTGCACAATTAATATCTTCAGCCCATAGCTTAGGAGCTAATTATTGGGACTGTAGCATACAATTGGCCATCTCTTTTAATGACCGGTTTTTCCTCTCCGTGACACCATTTTGCTATGATGTATATAGCACTGTCTGTTGTAGCTGTATACCTACATCAATATAAAGCTACTACACATATTTGTTGACATATTCCCCCCATTATCAGTACAGAGTATCTTAATCTTACACCTAGACTCATTCTCCGCAAGTGCTTTAAATTCTATAAGGAATTCAAATACTTCTGATTTTAATTTCAGAAAAAATACCCAAGTAAAGTGAGAGAAATAATCTATGAACGTGAGTACATATAGAGCCTTACTGATTGAAGGTTGTAGGAATGGGCCCATGATGTCATTGTGAATCAGCCCAAGAGGTGAAGAATCTCTCTATGCCTTCCCTTTTTCCAACTTTTTCTCTCGATGCTTGCTAAGAATGCATCCTTGACATACACCGCTTGTGAATTTAATAGCGGGCAATCCTTCTACCATGTTTTCCTTGCTGAGTTGATGCAAGTACTTATAGTTTAGATGGCCAAATATTTCATGACATAAACTACTAATATCATTAGATTGTGATAGAAATACAGTGCTAATATATTTAGGAACAAAATGGGAGAAGAAATACAAATGAGAACCATGATCTGCAATTCCATGTGCAAGCTGTGAGCCCGTGGAAATGTCGGTAATCACTGCGGAGTCCAGAGTGAATCCCACCTTCCTTCCAGAGCCAAAATGAGTGATCTAATATATCAAGAGAAGATTTGTGGATGGTGAGGGAACATGAAGCACATTTGTGAAGCAACCCCCTTCAAGGTCTACAATTCCTTCTCCGCACACCTTTGCGGGTGTCGCCTCTCCCAAGTAAATTAGGGATCCAATGCTTTCTTCGATGGAGTAAAATTCATCTTTTGATGCAGCCATATGGTTTGATGCACCTGAATCAAGGATCCAAGCTGATGGAGTGGATGTTACAGCCATTAAATCATTACCATTTCGTGCTCTCGCTCTCCCATCTCTTGTTCTGTTATCATCCTTCTTCTTTACATTCTCAGGCATCGTGAGATTGTGATGCTGCAATTACTTAGCCATCTCATCGATTTTTTTCCTCATGCAATTTTCTTCAGGATTAAAACCTTTGGAACCAGTAGCTGCAAAGTGTTCTTTCCTTCTTCTTCTTACCCTTAGGTAAAGAAGAGCTCTCTGAAGATTGTACAGGTCTCTCCTTCTTCGATTCATTAAATTTACCCTTCCTTTATTTCTTGCCTCTTCCACTGCTCTTTGGAGCATTAGTAGCCGCAAGCGCTTGGTTATTTGAATGCTTGATGGCACCCATTTGGACTAAATTAGCTTTCTCTTGAGTCAATGCTACAGTGAAGTCATTCAATGGAAGCATTTTCCATTTTTCCTGAATCAATTTAGATGCTTGAAAAGACAATACAAATGTGGAATATTTAGGGCCTAATTTCGAGAGAATCGAAAGGGGGTAAAAGCATGTTAATGTGTCTCATTATATGGCAAAAGCAAAAAAGTACTCAAATG
>APFE031738845.1:434768-455347 GCA_000404065.3 Pinus taeda
ATTTTATAAACTTGAAAGGGTAGTTTCTTGGGTCGCGGTTTTATATATACAAAAAGATTATCATTTTTTTTAGTATTTTAATAGTAATTAAAAAAATATACTTACTTTTTATTTTTAAATTTGTTTAGCAATCTTTAGAATGTTTACAACACATTTTTTTAAGAAATTGGAATTAAAAAACATAAATCAATAGAGAAATGGGGGGTCGCAGTTTTGTCACTACTTAAAAATTTATGTAAAATGTTAATGATATCTTTTAAAGAAAATGAATAAATTAGCTAAAAATTATATATTAAATTTTAGAAAAAATATGACATGAAATTGAATTTAAATTGACATGTTTTGTCTTCTTTTGCCACAACCTAATTTTTGATGATTTTGTAAATTTAAGAGTAAACATTCCAACTCCATTTATTTTTATAAAACTTTTCTGCCACAAAAAGGGAAAAAGTGATACACATTAACATGCTTTTACCCAAGGATGAGTTGATCTTCCTCTTTCTTGACTCCACATGCATCAAGTTAAATGAGGAGGGATTTAAACTTGGTGAAGTATTCTTGTAGGTTGCTGAAATGAGTTGGACTGAGGGATATGAGTTCATTCTCCAGCTGATGCACTCTCATTTTATCTTGCTTGCCAAATAGTCATTCCAATGTGGTCCAGACTGCATCGGGAGTAGTGGCTCCACTGACATGAAAGAGGAGTTATCTGGAAATTGATAGGCATATCAACCCAATTACTTCATCTAATTTATTGAAATACTTTATCTTCTCCATTGCAGAAGTCGATTCAGTCTCCATTCCCGTTGTTACCTTGTAAAGCCCTTTGCTTCGGAGGAGCAGAGTGATCTTTGTCTTCCATTCGAAGTAATTGAAAGGATTTAGAACGAGTTTTGCGGGCTGAGAGAGATGATCCATTTCTTCTTTCTGCACCTCCTGATGATCTATACCTGCAAATAAAACCATGTACAATCCACTAGATTCGAACTAGCTCTGATACCATGTAGAATTCCCGCAGAAACTCCAATAGATCTAGAATTCTAATTAAATTAAACACAAGTAATTTGCTGATATTCAAGAGAGGAGAAAAATAATTTTCTCCATAAAATCAATGTATTAAATTAATGAACAATAGTAATACATGAGAAACCAAACCTCTAATCCCAAAGGGAGGTGGTTATATAGAAATTGCCGAATCTAGAAATATAGGAAAAAAGTAGTAAAAAACTAGAAAAGGATAAGAAAAGCTAAAGGGTGGCCTAAAATAGCAATAATGACTGAAGACAACCTATGCAAACTATCAGCCATGAGGAAAACATGAGGAGGGGTGTATTTCCCAAGGAAGGCAACCTTAAAACATGCTAAAATGGTCTAGGTGCCCAAATCCCTTGATTCAAGGGGGAATCTTCATGTGGGACACAAATCCTCAAATAACTCAAGTGGATGAGGTGTGGTTAGGTGTGAACATGCACTGAGATGTCTAAATGGTTTAGGAAAGTGGTTGGACCAATATTTCCATAATATTAAGCCTTTAAAGGCAAAAAACAAGGGAAAGTTGGTCCACCGAGCTAGTTTACCAGAAAACAAGTGTGAACATGATTTTTAGTGCATGTGGCTAAGTCAAGGATACTTAGGCTAAAACAAAATGTAGATGTTAGGATTATATTCCAACAACATTCCCCTCACCTCAGTATAAATGTGAATCCAACAATTGGTATTAGAGCAGATTCCTTCAAAACAATTTAACCATTGGAAAGTAAATCTTAGAGGGGCAAATGGCTAGCAAGGATATTCCTTCTCCAATAGTTTACTCAAATATTTTTTAGTAAACTTATTAGAGGAATAATAAAAAATATGTTCCAATTTTTTTCTTCCTTTCCCTCTGAAACCATTGATCCTTATGGCTAACATTATCGTCTTGAATCCTATTGGATCCTTTATTGTTGATTTTGATACTTGTTGGATTCATAGTTATACTAATCTTCCCCTCACCTTACTATATTTTTTAATCCAACAATTCGTATCAGAGGAGATTCTTTCTAAGGAAAGTAAATCCTAGAGGGACAAATGGCTAGCAAGGATATTCCTTCTCAAATAGAGTCCCACTCTTTGATGGAACAAATTATGCTTTCTGGAAGATAAGCATGAGAGTTTATCTAATGTATTTTGGTGTTGATGTATGTATTTTTATGGTAGATGACTATAAATTTCAAACAATTCCTCTAACAAATGTAGATGGAAAAAAAAAGGATTTTGTAAATAATTCCAAAACAACAAATGTCATTCTAAGTGGTCTTCTTGTTTAGGAATTTGTTAAGGTAATGTTGTGTGAATCTACTAAAAAGAATTGGAACAACCTTCGAAGCGACTATGAAGGAGATGAGAATATAAAGAAGGATAAACTTCAAACTCATAGAATGCAATTCAAAATTTCAAAGATAAACATGTCCTTTGAGTGGATGAATTTGGAAACACTATTAAAGGATTGGTTGAAAATATTGAAGAATCGATAATTGTTCAAAAATTGTTGATATCTCTTCCATTGAGGGTTAATCCAAAGGTTTCAGCTATTCAAGAAATGAAAGAACTGGAAAATATGAAGATGGATGAACTACATGGAATCGTCATTATATATGAGTTGAGAACAAGAAAAGAGAAGTTAGGATTAAATAAAACTGTATTTCAAGCATTAAAGAAAATAAAAGGAAACAAGGATGGCATAATCATTCTAGATCTGAATTAGATGAAGAAGAAGCTCAATTTGCGATAAATCTAAAAAGAGGATATGGAAAATATAAAGGTAAGTTTCCATTCAAATGTTTTGAGTTTAGTGGAATAGGTCACTATGATTCTAAATGTCCATGTGCAAAATTGGAAGATAGTGATAATGAAAGATAACATAGAAAAATGCCCCAAGGGTTAGCTTAATTTGTCGAGTTCCTGTTGCTAAGTACCTCACTGATCAGGAGGACACAAGGTCAATTATCCTCGACACCCTTGGGCTTAGGCCCTAATACTTTGGACGTTGGGATTTGTGATTCCCTTCGGGGTTGATCTACCTATATTTTCCTGTGGATATAGCGTCCACCCAATGTATGTGAACCACCATATAAAATTAAAGATAACATAAAAAAATGCAAATTTCATAAAAATGAGAAGCACTCTCAAGAATATTTTTTTCTAATTCCAAGGATGATGGTCGTTGGTTGGAAGACAATGATGAACATGCATCTAATTATGATAAAGAAGAATGCCTACTCATGGCCTTGGAGAGTTTTATATCAGATTAAGAAGAATAAGATGTTGATAGGGAGGTATATCTTGAGGTGAACTTATCAATGCATTAAAAGAAACAAAAATACTAAAATGAAAGAATGATATAACAAAATTTCCAACCTGACATGTTTGAAGCATGTTTCAAGAGAAATCAGGAACACTAAATCCCTCATATCATATATCTAAAATTACAGTGAACTAAGGTCTGAAATTTCTACCATAAGTACATTGAAATATCTTCCCTTTATTTTCCACATTTCATAGACAAAAACATCAGAAAGAAAGTTATAACGAAAATACCAAGATTACATGCTTGAAGTAGATTTTATGAGGATTTAGGAAGCCAACTTCCTTAGACCATATCTCCTAAAATATAGTGAACTGAGGTATAAAATTTTGACCATAGGTACATACAGATATTCTATCTCTATAATACAAGTTTCATGTTCTGAAACATTCCATAACAAAGGTTATAGCTAAAATTCCAAGCTGGCCTATTTTATTAGCATTCAAGAAGGCTAATCACCTTAGCCCATATATATGAAAGTATAGAAAAATAATGTATTGAATTTCAACCATAGGTACCTAGATATTTTTTATCTGTATCCTTCAAGTTTCACATTTTTAAAAATCCTAAAAGAAATTTATAGTGAAAATTCCAACATCATTCGTTCAACCCATAGATCACATTTTTTCCTGCACCTTTAGACTCCAAAAATCACCCCATAAAAAATATTCCTTGGTTCCTCTTATGACTTGAAGGCTCTTCTTGCTTGGATTATCTTAAAATTCTCTTATATGCCCTTTATTTATAGTGTTTGTATGTTCATTTATGGGGCTAACTTGTAAAATTGGTTGGGTAAGCCTACTTGTACATTGGTTGGCTCATCCTGACAAAATATTTCATATCTCCTCATTCCTAAGGGAGTTCCATATACTATTGGAAAGCAATCAAAATTGAATTTCCAACCATTTATCCTATGTTCCCATTTGAGCTAGATAATTGGAGTAAAAGTTCCTTCAAAGATAGTGCATCCAAATGGGGTATCAAAAGTCCAAAAAACAACATTTCCAACAATCTTCATTTTCCATCTTTATCTTGGACGTAAGTAGGTTCCATCTATCTTTGACATAAATTAAAACAATATTTCCAACAATAACATATTTTTTATTTTGAGGCCTAATTTTTTACATTTAAATTCCTCTAAACTCTTTATCGTATGCTATCAAATAACTCAAATGTTTTCATATTGGTTATCATAAATACAAGTGAGTAGCTATTTAATACTAAACAATTGAGAAATTAATGACAAAATCATACACAGACTAAATTCCACGTGTAATATATATTTATAAGTATATTAATATCACATTGATATATGAAACAATATGTTTTTTTATAATTTGATTACACGTTGATTATCAATCTTGAGTGGAGTACAATTTATTGATAGAAAACCAAAATTTATAAGCACCTATTGTAATAATGTTATTTTACAAGATCTAAAAGCTACTATACAATATATTTTTCTTCGGTTATGATATTGACACCCTCAAGAGAAAATATTTTTGCATAAAAGGCATTTTCTTTATCAATTTATGTTAGGTTCTCATCACCTAGTAGTGGAAATAGGATGACAGAAAAATATAAACAAGAAGAGTTTATATCTTACTTTGGAAACACTAAGAAATTATGGATGATGTGCATGTGATGCTACATTATTCTATGCTTTAATAAGTAGGATAATAACACTCAATTTAGCCTGAAGTTTTATGTCATGAACATAACTTGTCAAGTTTCTAACAAAAAAAATGTGCTTTTATATAATGGATATTTTGCATGTATATTGTAGGTAGATGCATTATTGAGATAAAGGACATCAAAGCTACACGTTCAAAATTTGTAATTATGTTCCCCATGAATCATACAAATTATTCCATGGATGTAGATAAAAATGTTGGGTATGTGTTATATTCCTTGCATGACTACCTGCACACATCATAAATTGTGTCCACTATAGTGGGGGTGTCAAAGGGGGGAAAGGCTCCCCTTGTGAAGGGGTTTTGGAGAAATTCCCTCAAAATATTATTTGGGAGGTATAATTCTATGTCTATTTGATCTAAAAATGGGGCACTTAGGCTTCTTGTCTAACTTACAAGAACCTCTCCCATTTCCAAAGCTTTAAATATTCCCAAGTCTTATTGATTAACCAATGCGGTATTGAATATGTGCTTGAAAATAATAGGTGTATGCTTATATTTATTGTTGGCTATTTATATGCTTTAAAATCTCTTGTTTGTGCTGATATGTAAATGTGCTTGAACTAATATATAAATACATATAACAGTAAATAATGCAGCAGTAAAAACAAACACCGAACATCAATATTAATTTGGAGTTCACCTAAAACTCTCGGGCTACGTCTCCAAGAGCTCCAGTCAACTCAACTAGGCTCTCTGGGATTATGGTATAAGTCTTTTTTACAAGTATTTGAATCAACTCCATCAGTTTACACAGAACATGATGGGCTTAATTTACCATCTCATTCCTAGCTCTGAAGCTCTCAGCTTTTTGGCTCTGCCTCTAGCTCTAGCTCTTGGCTCTGCCTCTAGCTCTACGTCTTGGCTTTGGCTCTAGCTCTAGCTCTGGCTCTCAGCTCTGATCTAGCTCTCTCTCTTTAGCTCTGGCTCTTGTTCTAGCTCTTGGCTCTCGCTCTGGCTCTTCAGCTCTAGCTGTGGCTCGTGGCTCTCTGCGCTAGCTTCTCTGAGCTCTTTCTCTTAGTTTTGTTGGCTTCTGGGTTTTCACTTAGACTCCAAGTGACTTCTTTGCAACTTTTAGCCCTCTAATATTTTGCTCGACCTTCGAGCAATTCCAAAAGACTCCCTCAGCTACTTGCCTCCTTCAATGATTGTCTCAACATCTCGGTGCTTCTACGCTCTCTCAGCTATCAGCTCCCTGCAACAATTAGGCTCTTTGGTATTTCACTTGACCTCCAAGTGATTCCCAAAGACACCCTCAACTGCCTGTGCTTCTGCGATTGTCTCCGATGCTCCCAAAACCATCGGCCACTCCTTCAACTATGCCCTATAGCTTTTGTGAGGCCTCTAACTATGCGGCTTCCTATCTGTTCCTTTGTGTGTAATCATCCCTCTGCCTCTACATTTTCCTTGACTGGCCATCCGACTCTTTGGCTCTGTGGCTTTGCGATTGGCCATTGGGCTCTGTGGCTCTGTGGCTCTCTGTGTATAATGCATACCTATTACAGCTCATCATTGTTGCCTAATGCTCGCCTATAGTGCAGCACAAATGATTCAAGATAGGGACTGTTACAAAGGAATCATCAAGCACTGGAACCCAACCATTCAGCCTTTCCCCTATAGAAATCCTATGTTCGAATACGTAACACTATACACAGACAAACTAGCGAAAACACATCATTTTGCATTATAGTTGGACTTCAAATACATGCAATCACACTTATCAACCCATTAGGTCCTCCATTCCATCGTAAATCGCTATCGCATGGCATAATGGTTAGAATACCCAATACACAAGAAATACATTGAAATTCCGAATTTCCGTATTTCAAATATTTATGAAAATAATCCCTATCAGGTTTGGCCTTTATCACTAGTCGCAAGTCGCACTTCCCAATGGGAAAGTGTATCGGGAACCACTGATCTCTGGATTTCCAATCACCCTGGTTGTCGATCAGCCGATCGTCCCGATCGCTGATATTGCAACCGCTAATCGCTATGGCCCAGGGGTCCATCCTTGGGTTATATGCATATGCCGACACCGATTGCTGACGCCAATAATTAGACATCACTCCATCAGCTCACTTAAGGTCCCAATATCGCATGCTACCCTTCTTCTGATCTGATATGTTAGAGATCGTTAATCGAGGGTTCTAAAGGCCTCTACTTAAGTCCTCCCTTTGGCCTTTCTTCGATGCAATTTCGCTTTATAAGGCATTTAGCCCATTTAAAGAAGAAATGCCTCCTTTTCCCAAAGGACAAAGGCAATCTTCTTTTTGTGATAATTTCTGCATCCCAAGTCCATTTTCACCCATTCAAGTTGTGTTGGATTCAGAATGAAGAGATCTCTGCATAGAGACTATTTCTGAGAGTAGCTTGTGACTTTCATTTTCCTCTGATTTACAAAGGATTTGTGCCATTTGGCACCTTTTACCTCTTATATGAAGTCTTTTAGAGTTAGAGGTTTATCCAGGATCCATTTTTGGATCACACCTTCCCACTAAGAGAACTTTTGGTCTCCAAAAGACTGATATACTAATCTAAATAGTAAATGTGAGTGACTCACCCTCTTCTTTTAGCCTCCCTACACTTGCCTTGCATAGTGCCTTTGAACCAAAGTTTCTGACCGTTTCCCTTCTTAGATGAGCTAGTCTTCTTGAGAAGAACTGCCTTCCTCCTTACCTTCCTGCAAAACGTGTGCTAAAATGGTCATAGAAGGTGGTTTGAACTTCTTTGCCTTGATCATTGATCCAAGGTGGCTCAAACGGAAGTGAAGTACATCTGTTCCACAAAACTTTCATTTGTACCTGTTTGAAAAGCTATCAACAACAACTGTTAACAACTAGATGGACTACACTCCTACTTCGACAAAAGAAACAGATTTCACATCTTGTGAACACCTCCATGTCTTACATGTACATACAAATGATGGAATAGACAACAAGCCCACAAAACATGCCTTTAAACAAAAGACCCTTCAAGTCAAGCATGTAGAAAAAGACCATTAGGACTCTTTTTCAAAAGATGAAACACTTCATCGTTATCTCCATTTGGAGACCAAGTTAACTTCTCCCAAGTCAACATGGCATCGCATGCATGTCAAAGCAATCAACCCTACAAGTTAATTACACATACATGTTCAAATACAAGGAAATCATTGACATCCCTGTGTTCAAGCATCTCATGCTCATGCATGCATTTCATCCCTCAGCTTTCGGTTAAGCACACTGTACTTTCGATGCTGAAATGAAATATAATGTTTCATCATTCAACTTTCACTTAAGTACATTGTACTTTCAAAGCTAAAATGAACATAATGTTGGAGCAACAATGTGAGTTTTCTACTCAACCTTTTTCCATGCTGCAACTTGCATCTCATTAGCAAAGAAATGCAATAAATAAAAATACGAGCATCCTTTTGCAACAAACTTCTTGTGCTTCCAGGATTTCGTTGAGGTCCTTTGGGATAAGAAGAATTCCTTAAGCCCTTCTTCCTTCTTGTCCTTCCTGGGCTGAACTATCAATAGCTTTCCCTTCACCTCTGCAAACTTAGACAATAGTCAGTCTACAACCAAGCATACAATCAACCTCTGACTGTTTACACACCTTTCATACAACAATCTTTGCTCTGTCCATCAAGCATCATGATAACACTTATTCTGGTATAACCAACTTTGATAACACCTTCTTTGAAGGTGGGGTTAATCAAACTTAAGCTCTGATACCACCTGATCTGAAAATGGGGCACTTAGGCTTCTTTTCTAACTTACAAGAACCTCTCCCACTTCCAAAGCTTTAAATATTCCCAAGTCTTTTTGATTAACCAATGCGGAATTAAATATGTGCTTGAAAATAATAGGTGTATGCTTATATTTATTGTTGGCTATTTATATGCTTTAAAATATGCTATTTGTGCTAACATGTAAATGTGCTTGAACTGATATATAAATACATATAATAGTAAATAATGCAACAGTAAAAAGAAACATAGAAAAACAATATTAATTTGGAGTTCACCCAAAACTCTTGGGCTACATCTCCATGAGCTCTAGTCAACTCAACTAGGCTCTCTAGGATTATGGTATAAGTCCTTTTTACAAGTCTTTGATTCAACTCCATCGGTTTACATAGAACACGATGGGCTTACTTTACCATCTCATCCTTGGCTTTAAAGCTCTCAGTTTTCTGGCTGTAGCTCTGGCTCTGGCTCTTGGCTCTGACTCTGGCTCTGGCTCTGGCTCTCAACTCTAACTTTGGCTCTAGCTCTTTGGCTCTGGCTCCAGTTCTAGCTCTCTACTCTCACCCCAGCTCTCACTTTGGCTCCTCGGCTCTGGCTGTGGCTCATGACTCTTTGCTCTGGCTTCTCTAAGCTCTTTCTCTTAGTTTTGTTGGCTTCTGGGTTATCGCTTGGACTCCAAACGACTTCTCTACAACTTTCAACCCTTTGGTATTTCGTTCAACCTCCAAGCAATTCCCAAAGACTCCCTCAGTTTCCTACCTCCTTCAACGATTGTCTCAGCCTCTCGATGCTTCTGCGCTCTCTTAGCTATCATCTCCCTGCAGCAATTGGGCTTTGTGGTATTTTGCTTGACCTCTGAGCGATTTCAAAAGGCTCCCTCAGTTGCCTGTGCTTCTGCGACTATCTCCACTACTCCCAAAACTGTCGGCCCCTCCTTCAACAGTGCCCTCTGGCTTTTGTGAGGACCTCTGACTCTGCGACTTCCTATTTGTTCCTCTGTGTGTAATCATCCCTCTACGTCTGTGTTTTCCTCGACCGGCCATCTAGCTCTTTAGCTCTGTGGCTCTGCAACTGGCCATCAGGCTCTGTGACTCTATGGCTCTCTGTGTATAACTCATGCCTATTACAGCTCATCATTGTTGCCTAATGCCCGCCTACAATGCGGCACAAATGATTCAAGACATAGACTATTACAAGGGAATTGGCGGGCACTGGAACCCAACCATTTGGCCTTTCCCCTACAGAAAGACTGCATTTGAATACGTAACGCAATACATAGACAAATTGGTGAAAACACATCATTGTTGCATTACAACCAGACTTCAAATACATGCAATCGAACCTATAAACCCATCAGGTCCACCATTCCATTGCAAATCGCTATCACATGGCATAATGGTTAGAAAACCGAATACATAGGAAATACATTGAAATTCTGAATTTTTGGATTTCAAATATTTATGAAATCGGGCTTATAATCCCTATCGGGTCTGGCCTTTATCACTGGTTGCAAGTGTAACAAGGACCACTAATCTCTTGATCACTAATCACCCCGATTGTCGATCGGCCGATCACCCTGATTGCCGATATCGCAATCGCTAATTGCTATGGCCCAGGGGTCCATCCTTGGGTTATATGCATATGCCGACACTAATCATCGACGCCGGTAATCAGCCATCACTCCATCGGCCCACCCGAGGTCCCAATATCGCATGCCACCCTTCCTCCAATCCGATATGTTGGAGATCGTTGATTGGGGGTTTTGAAGGCCTCCTCTTAAGTCCTCCCTTTTGCCTTTCTCCAATGCGATTTTGCTTTATAAGGCATTTAGCCCATTTAAAGAAGAAATGCCTCCTTTTCCCAAAGGACAAAGGAAATCTTCTTTTTGTGATAACTTCTAGATTCGAAGTCCATTTTCTCCCATTCAAATTGTGTTGGATTCATAATGAAGGGATATCTGCAAAGAGACTATTTCTAAGAGTAGACTACGACTTTCATTTTCCTCTAATTTACAAAGGGTTTGTGCCATTTGGCACCTTTTACCTCTTATATGAAGTCTTTTAGACGTAGAGGTTTATCCAAGATCCATTTTTGGATCACTATTTGTGGAGGTTCCATCGCATCGGTTTCACTATTAGTGTTTTTGTGGTGAGTGTTGGTTTAGCCCATGGTTTTGTAATTCTGATTAAGGAACTATAGCTTTATTATAATCTAGGGGTAAATAGTTTGGGTGGTTTATGGATTCACAGGATTATATATATAATATATATATATATATACAATCTATAAATAATAATATGTTAAAAAATATTTCTAGTTTTCTTGGTTTGGGTTTCCAAGATAAAATATCTATGCTAATGTGTGTGTGCTCCATTGCATATTTTTTATATTATTAAGTAGATTCAATCTGGCCTATGATATGCCTTGTTATAGTGGGAGATCCATGGAATCAATTCTTGTGGTGGAATAAAATGGTGAGTAGTAAAATAGAGATTGAGAAATTTAATGGGTAAAGTTTTAATATGTGGAAGTTCAAAATGGAATATTTATTGGTGGAAAAACATTAGTGGATCACTATGAATTTTGGTTTTGCACCAACAAGGATATCAATAGGAGAATGGATTAAGTTGGATTGAAATGGAAAGAACACAATATGATTGTGTCTCTTAGATTTAGTATTACTGAATGTTTAAGGAAAAGATACAATCAAAGCACTGTGAAACAAGTTAGGGACTTTTGTATCAGTCTAAGACCTTGGTGAACAAATATTCCTATTGAAAATCTATATGACTTGATAATAAAGGATGAAGAATTGGTGGAAAAGCACTTAAATGCATTCAACATTGTGGTATATAGCTATTATATGTTGATATTAATATTTTAGATGAATATAATTGTATCAATTTTTTATGTTCTTTACTAAACGCATGGAAAGTATTGTTGTTGTCATAGGTAGTAAAGAAACTACTTTAAGTTTCTATGAAACAATCTCATCCTTGCTATCGTAGGATATCAGATGGAAAAATATTTGAATTCAAAACATATATGCCTTTCTTACAAGAGGATTCTTCTAGATAAGAAACAAAAATAAGTCCTCAAGTTGGAGATTTAAATCTCTAGGAAATTTTGTAAAGGTATGTTGGATATGTGGAAAAGAAGGGCATTACAAGAAAGGTTGTTGATCCAAAATTGTTGAGAAAGGGAAGATATATGATTATGATCCTTCTACATAAGCGAAAACTTCGTTAGATGAAGAAGGGGATGTGTACTTGGCTTCTCAAGTACACATGTAGATCACGAGGCATGGTTGGTTGAATTAAGGGCGTGTTTTCATATGATCCATCACATAGAGTGGTTTTTCAGATATGGAATATATTACGGTGGCAATTTTTTACTATGAGATGAATTCACAACTAGAATCATAAGATAATGAAAAGTCAATTTGATGCTCATGGGTGGAAGGATTAGAACACTCCTTTTTGTTTTTCACATCCTAGGATTGGCTATAAATTTTCTTTCTATAAGCAATATCAATGACGCGGGTGTAAAAATAATGTTTTAAAATGATACGCACATGTTGGTTAGAGGTTAAATGATGTTGATAAGAGGATTTTATATTAGAACTTTATATAAGCTACGAGAAAACAATTTTAGTGATGGGTGCAATAGTTCATTTTTCCTAAGAGTGGAGATGGAGAAGGAAAAATTCCTACAATCTCTAGAGAAAATACTATTTTGTGGCATCAAAGACTAGGGCATATAGGAGAGAAGGGCCTTTGAGTACTACATGGTAATGTTATGGTAGAAGGTATATCTAATTCATATGTGGATTTTAATTTTTTTGAACAATGTTTATATGGGAAGTGAAATCAAGTAAGATTCTCCTCTGCTCCTAAGATGGAACAGGGAACATTACAGTTTGCACATAATGATGTGTTTGGACCTATGTTGACTCCATAATTGGGTAAATATATGTACTATGTCTTATTCATAGATGAATTCTTGATGAATATATGGATTTATTTCCTCGGAAAGAAATTTGAAGTCTTTGAAAAATTCAAGTTTAAGGCTCTTGTGGAAAATTAGAAAGAGAAGAAAATTAAGGTTCCGAGGACAAATAAAGGTGGATAATTATGTAAGAATGAATTCAATTAATTCTCTAGGAATTGAGGTATATTAAGGTAGAAATCTATTCCATACACACCTCGAAAGAATGGAATTGCTGAAAGGATGAATAAGACGCTAATCGAGAAAGCAAGGAGCATGTTTAGTGGCATTGGGTTAGGACATGAATTCTATGTAGAGGAAGTGGATATTGTGTGTTACTTGGTAAATATATGACCCTCATTAGTGTTGGATGATAATACTCCACATGAGGTATGGGTTGGTAAGAAACCCTCTCCTAAACATCTCAGGTTATTTGGATGTGATGCTTATGTACACATTTCAAAGGAGAATAGGGGTAAGTTAGATAATAACGATAGAAAGTGTATATTTATGAGATATAAAGATGGTATGAAATGTTATATGCTTTGGAATCTAGAAATTATGAAGATTGTGTCTAGTGGAGATGTATTATTTAGAGAAGTCAGAGATGTTTTCAAATAGGAAGTCCTACAAAGGGAGAAGGAACTATAGAAACTAGAGTATGAATTGAAGGATGATGACTATAATCTATAGAAGAATAGGAATTATAAGAAGAAGAAATGCATACTATGATATTGAGGAGATAATTTTTGGAAATAAGGTAGCCATAGGTGTTGTAAAATGTAACTAGGTTTGGTCTTCATAATGACATGTAATTATGATCTTTGTAAATAATGAAAAGAAGAGAATAAAAATATTTTCATAATGCCTTGCTTCATGGGTTTCATGCGCAAAAGGTATATTTTAGATGGCTCCCATTGAGACCCTTAGGATTTTTCAAAGAGTCAATGTCATGTAAAATGTAATCTAGTAAAATAACCCTCTAATGATAAGCACACAATCCTCTTCCTATGTCGGCCTCAAGATAAATGAAGGAACTCATGTCAGGTCACATTATGGAGATACATTGGTTCAAAAAATCATGTTAGCTTATATATATGGACATGCCACTATATATACCCATCTCAGCCTATTCCACGGTGAGAACATTTTGCATCTATATCTGAGTTTTTTGGTTGGGCAAAAAACATTAAATTTCAGCTCTAATACAGTGAAGACTTCGGATACCTATGAGATTTCACAGAGTTCGATGTGAGTAAAGGAGCTTGGTCAAAGGCACAGGAATGGATATTGGGTAAAGAATTAATATCCCTCTTATGTTCAAATCACAGTGACAATAAGTAGTATTGAAGGGCCAACAAAATATTGTCTAGGATAACACAGTTCAGATCTCTCTGAAGCTTGGTACACAGTGGCAACAATACATATTCAAAGTTGATATGAGTTTATGAAGGAAATTGAAGGAACATCGAGATGCTATCTACAAAGAAGAGTCTTGTTGTCTATGTATGACATCAAGTGCAGAGAAGTAGTCTTGAAGACATGAATATTTGGTACAACCACATATTGATTTTGATGACTGTAAGAAGGTCTCATGAGAAGAGATGTAGATGAGATCCCAGTGATCTCAATGTCTCAATGATTAGAGGATCAAAGAGGATGATGAGTCAAGAGGAAGAGAAGACAGTCTAGTGGACTTGTAGATTTGTCTTGGAGTAGCTAATAGGTCAAGGGCCTTAGTCTTGGTATTCATCGATTGGATTCTCTAATAGAAGAATTTGTGTGGGTTTTCCTCTCAAATATTGAGAGGTTTTGGACCTAGTTTATAGCCTACATGTTGTGTGATGCAGAAGCATTCAAGCCAATAGAAAATCATTGTATTTAATAGACATAGGGGGTCAAGTGTTTAAGGAAGTTAGATTCCTAAGTTATGAATAAATGTAATATTAGGATTTTGAGTGCATAGAATAGGAATTAATAAGATAGTGTGAGGTGTTTTGTAAATGCTCTCAGATAAATGAGAACATGAGTGGTTAATAAAGACAAAGAGTTTAAAGTCAATTAGGACTCTTAAAATAGTTCCATGATTCGAGGAACGAGAGAGAGCTCTTAGGAATTAAATGGAGATTAGAAGTGGAAAAAGAGGATATAGAACATCTAGGAGTCATTTCAATAGATTTAGGAATCGAACCAAAATTAGTTCAACAGAGCTTCTAGTATAAATGTAAGCCTACGGGCAGAGTAGTCTAGAGGAGGCCACTGATATTGAATAACAGGCCTATGAGAGACAGAGAAGTCTCGATTGTAATTAGTCATTCATATTTATATATATAAGAGGCTCATTTGGGAACTGTGTAAATGTGTGGATGAATATTGAATGATTGAATTACATGTAAACTATGAATTCATAGGTTCTGTGATAGAGATTGTAGGAAGAGTTTTATAGAATGCGCAGAGGGAGAGAATGATTCAGAGGAATCATCACGGGTCTTAAAATCCAATTGAAAAAATAGAGTGAAGCTCTGGAGAGGTATCTAAGTAAGAATTCACTGTGGATTTAAGCTCAGAGAAGTTGAGTAGTGAAGTGGAAGACCATAACCTTTTGAAGAACTGAACCATAGAGGAAAACTGAAGAAAACGCGAAAAAAACCAAGTAAACATAGTAGCAGAGAAGTGAAGTATGGTTGCACAGCAGCCATTGGATCTTTAAGATCAATGGTCGGGATCAAATCAGAACCAGAAGGTTCCATCGCAATCATCCAAAGGGAAGAATGAACCTTGGGAAAAGGAAAGAGCGATTTGCGATTTGGTAGCCAGACCAGAAACCTTATCAAATGTAACAGATAATCTTATTGGGTTCGTAAGGCATATCGAATCAACGATTTCAAGTGGAAGAGGTCAGGTAGTGGATATGCCAATACGATGATAGTGATAAAGCACTGATTGATGATCGGAGGTCAGGGCGATCAGAGTAGTGTTGAAGAATGGTTGGAAGGTGTGGACCCGATGTAGTGATAGTGGCAAGTGTATAATATTTGAGATCTATATGTGTTCAGAGCAAGTTTCCTGTGTATTCCATGTATTTGCGTTAAAGAGTTGTGCTGAGTCTTTTAAGGCTAAAACATATATTATCGTTTTGATAGTCGCATATCGGAGGGAAAGGGGTGATGATATATATACTAATATCCTTATATACTAGTATTATATATATATTAACATCTTCTATCTACTACGTATACGTATACCATCTCTATATATATATATTATATATGGAGAGAGATCTATAAATATATATTATATATATATATATACTTATATTAGTTTATATCATCATTGCCGAGAGAGAGAGAGGATGTATATATATATTATATATTATTTATATATAGTATTATAATAAATTATTATAATATATGTGCCGTGACTGTGTGTGTGTGTGGTGTGCCCGCGAAGGAGCGATCCCCGATTGTGATAAAGGTAACCTCGGGATCTGTGCAAAGACCATACAAAAGCAGAAAGGTTTGTTTTGTGAGTATTTCCTTTGTAATGGTTTGTAAGGAAAATAGTGCCAATAGAAGGTTTTATGTGTTAAATATATATTAACCAAGAATAAAGAAGGGAAGGTTATATATATGTGGGTAAAGGGATAATGAAGGATATGAGGAGGTTTAAAGTCCCGATACGAGGTTTAAGCAAGGTGATTGAGTTCTGATACAAAGGAACTGGTGAATAGGTCCTTAACCATTGATGGATGAAGATTTGACTCCTTTGTGGGTTAAATACCTGGGACTAATGTGTTTATGCATTCTATATGCATACTGTGGGTGTAAGTCGGGGGGGGGTTTCCCTGCATCATTGTGTCTCTTGTCTATTTATGTTCATGCATTGGTTATTGTTTAATGAAGAATAACACTAATAATCTAACATGAAGAAGATCTTAATCTAAACAAGTAAAAATCATTCACAAGCAGTCACTAATGGAAGATAAATCACCTAATGCTAATGCCCTAGATTTATCAACAATATCTCTACTCCACTTAATTTCTGTTCAAATTTTTCTTTGTAATAAATGGATTCAAATAATGAAAAACTATAGAGAAAGGAAACGGTTGAAGAAATGATATCCTTAGAAAAAATGAGGCTTGGGATCTAGTAGAGTCACTGACTAGAAGAAATCCCATTGACAACAAATGGTAGTTGAAGAAGAATGTGAATGTAGAAGGAAAAGTAGAGAAATATAAAGCTTGGTTAGTAGAAAAAGGTTACTCCGAGGTAGATGGAATTGATTTTGGTGATATTTTTTCTCTTATTTCTAAGCCAACTTCTATTAGGTTTCTTTTATCTATTTCCATTGCTTAAATTTTATTTTGAGTAGAAAAGATGAACATGAAGACAAAATTCCTACATGGGGATATAGAAGAAGAAATATGTATAAAGCAACTAGAAGGATTTGTATTAAAGATAAAGAAATATTTGGTATGTAGGATGAAAATTTCCCTTTGTGGTTCAAAGCAACCACCAAGATGTGGTATAAAAAGTTTGATACTAACATATTGGGATTTGGAATCACAAGGAGAAAATAAGATCACTATGTATTTCAAATTAGTTGGTGATCATATTATTTATTTGGCCTTGTATGTGGATGATATGTCACTGATTGGAAATGACATAGAATTCATCAAGGAAGTGAAAACTATAATATCTCCCTATAATACTAGTGTATCCCCATTATTTCTATTGTTTTTCTCGATAGAATCCCATTATTGTTATTATTGCACCCTTACATTATTATTGTTATGTACGCCCTAATTATATTTTGAACTTTTAGACTCCTATATCTACCAAGGATGTTTTCTCATATGAATAATCCAAGAACTGTTCCTTTATGTGATGTAAAAGGAGGTTTCCCCCTCAAAGTGGATTATTATTAAGGCATCAATCTATTTCTTCTTATGTTTTTGTGTTATTTTGATCTAGGTACATAACACAATTATCCTATAAATTTGACATGAAGGAACTTGTTGTTGTAAATTTCGTTTGAGGAGTGGAAATTAAAAGATATTTGGCAAAGAGGAAACTCTAGTTAAATTAGAGGAAGTATGTCAAGAAAATATTGTAGAAGTTTGATAATAAGGAATATAAAATGATAAAGGCCCCTATTCCCATATGTGTAAATTTCTTTACATATTGTTGTCCTATTGTAGCCATAATAAAAACATTGCTCAATTCCTCTTGGTGCCTTATGCCTAGAAGATATTGAGGGGCCCACTTACTCAAATCAATGCAGAGATCTTATTTTGGAGCCTATCCAACACTTATGGCCTATGATCGATTCTCTTAACCTAAGGTAATTTTTGAGGAGGTAAATTCCCTCTGCGGACAGAGGTGATCCCTACTAGCCCAGACGGGGTCTAGCAACAATCATACAACGCTACCACGCAAATTCCTAATTACAAATTAAAGACCAATGATGAGGGCCTACCTGGATTCCAACGCTAGTGCTTGTAGAAGAGGCGATGCTCCCGTTCTTTTACTCCGACAGATCCCGATCCCCACGATCTCTGCGAATGGACACCTACACATACAAAGAATGACACAAACACAAGCATAAAATCCAATATATACAACTATATATCAGTCAGAAAGGTTATAACTCATCATTATCACAAAGAACAATAAGAGTGGAACCATAACAGTAGTCGTTTATTAATGATAAACAAAGAAGAATACAACCATAGTTCTGACGTCAGATCCTCCTCTGGCTCGGTAATCAGCAGCACATGTCTTGCAAAGATTTTTGGGAGTAGGAACAAACCTCTCTCTCTTTGGTTATTGGACAAGAATCTCCTTACTTAGATTTGGCCTTATGGGAATGAAGAAGGTTCTTGCAGCATGAAGCTCTTGAAAACTTGACAATTCTAAATCTCTGGAACTAGCTTGCCAAGGAAAATGGACAAGCTTTTATAGATGGAGTAAGGGGAGTTGGGATCATCCACAATAATCATTGGATTGGCTCTATCATCAAGGAAGCTTCCATGAGAGGTGGAAAACCACTTCCTCTCTATGGAAATCTGTAGCCAAACCACCCAACTCAAGATAGATTTAGTCCAAGAATTTGTTAGGATGAATCTTCTGCCATTTGTTTGTTAAAAAACACCACTGATTATGGTTGGTGCGAGTGCGACTCTATGACAGAGCGCCAACTGGTGCACCCTCTTTGGAGGATTTCCCCCATTGGCGCGAGGGCTGCAATATGGAACTATGCCAATGGAAAAAGGGCTATTTTTAGGGTTTTTTAGCAGGAGATGTCTTCAGGGAAAATGAAGCTCATGTTCAGGGGAATGCAATGCAAATGTTTGTAGGTCATGTCACTTCTCATAGGTCTCGGAATGATTCCTCCAAGATGCAGGGGAGGGGTAACAGGGACAGTGACAAACTGCTGTGTAACAGATGCGCCCTAAAGCATGAGGCCAGAGAGAGAGAGAGAGGGGTGAAATGCTTTACCAGAACATGTCCAACCGAAAACATTGCTGCCGGAAAACCTGCGTGGAGAAGTACAACTGATATCTCAAGTACATGATATATGTGGTATGGGCGCAGCCATCCATAGTAGAGTACATAAAAATCTAGATCCAAGATATGGACACAGCCATCCAGTGAGGATCGATAAATAGACTCAGGCATGGGCGCAGCCATCCAGGGAACGAGTCATGTAATAATCATAATAATCCTCAAAATCGCAACCTGGATCCCAACAAACAACATCTAGGGTCTTGCGCTCCATCTCGATCCGAACAAAGTACAAGTTCAAGCATGCAAATATAGGAGTCAAAGTCGAAAATGCAGGAACATCGTCTGATTACCAGCCAATGATGAAAAATATTAACAGATGCGAGAGGTACCACCAATAATGACAATGGCCCTCAAGGTACTATAGGTACAATCTACGGCATGTGAATTAGTGAGCCAGTGTCGAACACCTGTAGAATCATTCGATCGGAGGCCAATGATGAAAACCTCGTGTCGAACACGAAGAACCTACCATTGAGGCATGCAAGCTCCAAGGAACCTGAAGGGAGTCTCTAGGTCAACTTCGTGGATAATGAGCTGAAGTTGACAGGAAGCGACCTCGATCGAAGGTGGGCCATAGTGTTTCCCACATCATCGACGTGAGACAGAGGAAGATAATGTTTTGTTTATGAATCAGGATTATGTGAGTTATCAGAGGGAGTTCGATTATTTCGCAGAGGTCAACTTCTCCTGAACATATCAGCAGCACTACAGTGGACTTGGCAATATTTGACATCAAATGATCAGAGGTCATGGTGACAAGGCAACGAGCAGATGAGAGGTCAAACAGGATCACCCAAACCCACGGAAACAAGTGAAAAATGAGATGAGTTGTCCCCACCTAGACACGAATTCAGACAAGTGCCATGTTCAAGAGTGACATACTACCGACACGACAGTGATTCTGGTTCAATTTTCCCCACCATTTCTGGCGAGTACCCCAGTTATTTTACAACAAGCTTGACGGGGATAGCATATGCTTGAAAAAATGTCATTGCGATGGAATGCAATGTCATCAAGTTTTAACGAGTCTGACAAAGGAAGAACTCGGCATCTTTTCATGTTTAGAGAGTTTGAAAAGACAGCGGAAAAATAAGCTCCAAGGGTGTCCTTTTTCGTATAGTTGTGTCTCTCGAGCCCAAAAAAGTATAAAACAATGCTCGAAAGAACCACTCGACCATTATGATCGAGGAGTACTTTTCATGATTAGTGACTTCGACCTGAAAAAGTAAAAAAGCGACCGAAATCACGT
>APFE031738852.1:9973-36950 GCA_000404065.3 Pinus taeda
CATTTTATTTATTTACCATACCTCCACTTTACTTATATTTTTATTTGTTTACACCCTTGCATGTATATAAGGTGATTATGGAGTAAATATAAAAAATGCTTTATTTATTTACCATACCTCTCATTTATTTATATTTTTATTAATTTACCATACCTCTTTTATAAATATGGTATTTGGGTCTTTGGCCCATAGGATTCACTTAAATAAAACCTATTATTGAAAATGGGTGAATGGATTCACTTAAATAAAACCTATTCTTGAAAATGCGCGAATGGAAGGTTGTAACTCCTAATTTCTAGGGCTAAATTTACCTTTATTACCCCCTCCCTTAAAATAAGGTGGGCTATTTGAGGTGATTTGTAAAAATGTACTATGATACAAAATATTCACGCACTAAAAATTTAAAACCCCTTAATTTCGCCAAAGGGCGAACATTCGCCCCTAAAATCACCCCTAATAGCGACATCTATAAGTCCTGATTCTTGGAGGAACACTCCTGGAATCAAATTAATAGCATGATCATGATCACGAATAGGTGGGAGGCTTTTGGGAGTCTCAAATACCTTGGAATGATTGTCCAAGGCTTTTTGGAGATCTGGAGAAATGGATTATTTTGATGTGGGAACCTTTAGTGAACATAATTGTGCAATTATGCCTCGTTGTTCTTTCTTTAGAAGATTTGTCATTCCATTAGAGCTGATTATCTTTCTCGGTTTCCCTACGATACCCCTTAATTCAACTTCCTTTCCTTCTGAAGAGAATTTCATGAGAATTTCTTGAAAATTAAAAGCTATTGTACCCAAGGATTGTAGCCATTAGACTCCTAGTACAACATCAACACCACCCATTGGAATGGAAAACATTGGGATATTAAATACATATTCTCCCATGGATAGCTTGATATTATGGCACTTTCCTGAGCAATTTATGGTTCCTCCACTTGAACCATTTACTTGACACTCTGGTGCTGGATTATAGGAAGCAATTCAATTCCTTGGCTGTTCTTACATGAATAAAATTATGGGTACTTCCCGAATCAATCAACACTATTACCATTTTCTTCTTGATATGCCCTTCTATCTTGATAGTTTGAGGAGTGG
Organism: Pinus taeda; assembly: GCA_000404065.3. Classification (NCBI taxonomy): domain Eukaryota; kingdom Viridiplantae; phylum Streptophyta; class Pinopsida; order Pinales; family Pinaceae; genus Pinus; species Pinus taeda. The sequence continues at coordinate 11,074 of APFE031738852.1, forward strand.
TAATTCTAGCCAATGCATTACAATATATGGTCAGATTCATTTCTTCTTTTTCTAAGGTTTGTTCCTGGTTTATATCCTCTTCTTTTGACATTTCTTTTTCCTTTCTTCGTCCTCTTCACAATCTATGTAAAATTATTTCTTCTTGGCACACTTATGACCTTTAGTGTATTTGCTATCACAACTGTAACAAAGCCCTTTTGGTATTTTTTCTTCCAATTGTTGTTGTGTCAACCTTGTAGGTTGTGGATGGCTAGGGGTAGCAACACTTCCATCTTTATGATTGTGAGTGGTAGGCTTCCTTGTTGCCATAATTTTTCTTTCCATTTTTCTTGCCAACCTGAATGCCTTCTCTAACGAATCTGGTTTCCAAAGGCGAACATCATGTTGGATGTTATATTTTAAAGTCCCTATGAACACATCAATCATATGATCCTTCGGAATATCTTTTACCCTTATATTCAATTTTTGGAACTCCTCAATGTGCTCCATGATTGAACCCTTTTGTTTGAGATTTATGAATTGGCTAAAAAAAGTGTTTCTTTTTGTATCCTCATAATGTGTTATCATTTCATCCATAAAAATACCCCAAGTGACAATTTTTTTATGAGAGCAATGCCATCGATACCATACAAACTAATTTGGTTCCAAATATAAAGTTGCAATTTGTACCTATTGTGTGTTTTGCACATTATGGAGATCAAAAAATTGGTCCATTGTAATATCCATGTTCTGGGATCCTTGCCATCAAACTTCCTCATATCAATCTTTGGAACATGGTGTTTCTTCAATCCAATGTTAGAGTCTATGAAATCATGATTAACATTTATTTTGTTCTCATCATGAGTTTCCTTTACTACCCTCTCACCATTAGTAAGAATTTCTTGTAGAAAAATTTTCAAATATGTCCTCAAATCTGTCTTCAAATCTTCCATGCCTTTCTTTAAATCATCCACCTTAGCTTCCACACCATCCATCTTAGCTTCCACTCCATCCATATTAGCTTCCACGTAATTCATCTTAGCTTCTATGCCTTTCTTTAAACCGTCCATCTTAGCTTCCATGCCATCCATCTTAGCTTCTACGTCTTTATTTAAAACATCCATCTTAGCTTCTATTACTTTTTGTGTGAGTGAAATTTGTTGCACTTGTTCTTGTAATTTTGATATATCATGTTGTATTTCTTCCTCTTCTTCATGAGTCATGCTAGAGCTTCCAGGTTGCTTACTATGTGTTTGCACTTTCTTTCTTTAGGGCATCAATTACCAATAATAATGCTTCACTATGCCCTTTGAATTCCTTCAAACTAATTTTTCAAACCAAGCTTATGCAAACATTTAAAAAAAACTACACACCTTTTTTCACTTTGTAGGAGCTCGATATTGAATCTGATGTATCTCTGTAATTGTGGATCTCCAAGGTCTGAAATTTCTTCCTATGGTAACCATTTGAGTAATCTTTGTAACCTTGCAAGTCTGATCAAGATTGGATTCTCCAATGAATAGTTATGCCAAAACTCCCAAGATGACCTGAGTATAGATTGGTTCAGTAGAGCGAACTTGTACGACGTTCTGCATGTCACTGTTTCAACCTTAGGTTCTGAAAATGATACCCAAAAAAAATACAGTCCGACCTCTTTCTATAACTTCTTACGAAAATTCAATCTGATGCTCAGAGCGAATGTTATGACGATTTTCCCAAGGTCCCCTATTTGAAATTTAATTTGGGGGTCTGTAAAAACCCTAACTTCCTCATATTATATCTCTAAAAATATAGCAAGACAAGATATGGAATTCGGGCCTAAGGTTCAGCGCGATTTCATCTCAAATGGGGCTTTTAGCTTCTGAAACATTGCAGAAAAAAGGTTATAGAGAAAATTCCACGATGACCTGTTTGGAGTAGAAAAACCCTAGAATCCAAAGCTCTGATACCAAATGTTATGAAACGAACTCACAAAAAGATAGAATAAATAGATCAATGCCTTAGAAATAAGCCTCTTCGAGGGGGAAACCTCCTTTACATTACACAAATGAACAATTCTTAGATGATTCAAATGAAAAAACCTCCATTCTATATATAGGACTTTAAGGGGTCACAATATAACCAAAGCCGACCTAACAATAATAATATAAAGGAACCAAAATAATAATAGTGGGATTCTATGGGGCACAATAATAACAATATGGGGATAATAGGGGCACAACAATAGCAATAAGGGATATAACAACAATAGTAATGGGGGAATAACTAGTATTATAGGGACCTAACATATCTACATGAAAAAATAGTGATATTGAGAATATAGTTCAAGAAATGTTAGAGGCGGGCTGCATTCAACTTAGAAAAACTGATTTCTCTTCACTAGTGTAAATGGTTATCAAAAAGTATGGTTCATGGCATATGTGTCCATATTACAGACAACTCAACAAAATGACAACTAAAGATAAGTTTCGTAATCCTATCATTGATGAATTACATGGAGCAATTTTCTTTACTAAGTTGGATCTTCATTTTGGATATCATCAAATCAGAATTAGGCAAAAATACATTCCCAAAATAACCTTTAGAACACATGAAAGTCATTATGAGTTTTTTGTTATACCATTTTGACTTACAAATGCACCTTCAACATTTCAAAGCCTCATGAATTCTATTTTCAAACTGTTTCTTAGAAAATTTCTATTAGTATTTTTTGATGACTTACTAATCTACAACAAACCTTGGGAAGGACATGTAAAACATGTTGACATGGTCTTAACACTATTGGAAGATAAAAAATTATATGCAAAGTCTTGTAAGTGTGCCTTTGGGGTTCAAGAAGTGGAATATTTGGGTCATATTGTATCACATGAAAATGTCATGGTGGACCCTAACAAAATCAAAGCTACAATGGAATGGCCAATCCCAAATACCTTAAATAAAATCAGACATTACCATAAATTTTTTAAGAATTACGGTCAAACAACAATAACTCTAACCAAATTATTTAAGAAGGAAGAATTTTATTGAACTAAAGAAGCAACCAAAGCTTTTGAATTCCTTAAAGAGGCTATGTATACAAATCACACCTTGGTGACACTTGACTACACAAAAATATTCCTTTTGGAGTGTAATGCCTTAGATCATGGCAGTGGTGTAGTTTTGATGCAAGAAGGAAGGCCCCGTGCCTCTAAAAGTAATAAACTTAAAGGGAATAATTTAATTAGATCCATCTCTAAAAAATAAATGTTGGATATACAACATGAAATTAGGGAATGTCATCCATGCCTAATAGGAGTCACTTCAAAGTAAATTCAAATCATGATAGTTTGAAGTACTTCCTAGAGCAAAGATCGTCTTTAGAAAAAAAACAAAAATAGATCACAAAGATGTTGAATTGTGAATTTGAAATTATATACAAAAATGGAAAATTGAGGATTGTGGCATATGCACTCTCAAGTATAGAGGAAGACATAATGGTTTACCATGCACTATTCCCATTGCACATTTTGAATGGGTGGAAGAAGTAAGGGTAAAATGGCAACAAGATGAGAAGATATGCAAGATCATTCAATAGCTATAGGAGGACCTTGATGCGGTAGGAAAATTTATTAAATGTTTTTTTATGGTATCAATATCTCTTATACATATGTAAATATTATCAAATCAAATAAAAGGTCCTTTTGGAATCACCAATGTTACCAACATCATGATAAAATCTCAATAAAATTGGAAAATTGCGATTTTTTTTTTCAGGTTGTTGATTTTATTAGTCGATGTTTTTCAAATTTTCCAAAATTGAAAAACCATAATTTTATCGTGAGTTGATTGAAAAAACATGATGGTTTATGCAGGTCATGTATAAGTGGAAAAGTCATATTTTCTCTCTCATTTCACATTTAGAGTTGAGTGATTTGACCTTGTGAAGAGAGTAGCGGATTTGATGGTTTTGTGGTGTGGAGTTCAAATTTTCTCCTTTGCTCAACAACTTCCCTCCAACAATCCTCAATTTGCGGATACATTTCAATTTTTTCCTTGATTCATGCATAGGGAAATAAACCCTTTATTTTTAATTTGTTATTGCTTTATTGATCCTTTGATTTGCATCACAAATTTGTGCCCCTCTTCTTATCACTTAGATTTGTGACTTTGTCACATATAACACCCTATACGAACATCAAATATTGTATCCATAGTTTTGTTCCACAATTCCACTTTCCATTGGAAAATTGGGCACTCAATAAATTTTCCAAGTCAATTGCTAAGTGGGGTTACTTTTTATTCATGTCAAGAGAAAACCTCCATACCTGTAACTTCCTTTTGTAATTCATGAAGGTATATGGAAATAATGTACCTTGTTTTGATTAAAAACATTTACATATGTTTCATGTCTGCCCCAATAAACAATTCCAAACTTAGAAGAGTGAGAAGATGCATTTAAATTCACAGATTGATTTTTTTTAATATTTTAATATATATCTCATGTGATGGATAATTTTCATTTTTTTTTTGTGTCCTAAGTTCAAATTCAAGTTCAAACAAAATATCAAGGGAGTTGAACCCCTTTTGGGAAAATGACAAACCCAACGTTGTACCTTAGGGGGATCAATAGACAATATTTGACTTGTCAGTTGTGCAACAAGAATTTATAAGGTGGCATAAGCCGATGGAAATTCCATTTGGTGAAAATTTCAGGGAAACATATAGAACTTTTCCATTATGTAACTCCACAAATAATTCAGAAGGCCATTAAATTGTTGCATGATAAAGATGACGCAAAAGAAAATATGTTAGTGATGAGTATCCAAATTGTAGGGGGAGGAGTTGGGGGAAGTGATAGTTCTTCTTTAGCATCACCTTCCACATCCACATTTCCCAATGCTTTAGCTATATCATCTTTTTTTATTCCTAGAACCACAATTGGTGCATAACTAGGGTCAAATCAACACTTAACAAAAGGGAAAAGGAAGAAGTTGACAATATGGTGGGTAAGTGTTTTATATGAAGTGATGTTCCTTTCAACATTGAAATACCAATCCATTATACAAATATATTTATGATGTTGTTTCTATTGTTGGACCAAGGTATAAATCCCCTTCCTATGAGGAGTTGAGAGGGTCTTTTCTTCAAAATGAGAAAGTTAATTGCATTGGTAGAGGGGAGGAGTTTTGGGAATCATGGGAACACACTAAATTCATTATGATGATAGATGGTTGGACTAATAAGAAGGGTAGGAATCTTCTTAACTTCTTGGTTAGTTTTCCCAAGGGGAATTTTTTATGAAATCTATTTATGCATCTGCACATATTAAAGATGAAAATTTATTGAGTTGTTGGACACCTTCTTTCAGGGAGTAGGTCCACATAACATTATCCAATTCATAATGGATAATGCTACAAATTATGTTTCTACTTGAAAGTTTCTTATGGAAATTTATCCTAACTTGTTTTGGACACCTTGTACTACACATTGTATTGACTTGATGTTAGAGGATATACAGAAGATTACTTTTGTGAGGGATATTTTTGAATCATCCAAGAGCATAACAAAATTTATATATAATCATTCATATGTGCTTAGCTTGATGAGAAGATTCATTAACAAAAAGAGTTGTCGTGTCTTAACATTTCACAGTTTGCCACTAGTTTAATATTTCTTCAGCCTCTGTTGAATTATATGTGGGATGAGAAGACCAAGTTTCTTTCATAGGAGTGGCATGGTTTATTTGTTAGTTACAAACTATAGGCAAAGGGAATATGAAGACAAGTTTCATATGGGGAGAGATTTTGGGCAGGGGTGGAGGAGGTGTGTGCCAATTTTAAACCTTTGGTAAGGGTTCTTCGGTTTGTAGATGGAGACAATCCCACAATGGAATACTTGTATGAGGCCATGGATAGGGCCAAAGAAGCCATTCCTTCCTATTGTGAGAATATAGGGAATGAGGGGTTTGAGAAAAAATAGTTGTTATGGAGAGTGACTAATGACTGATATAACAATACCCTCCATATCCCCATTCATGCTATAGGGATCTACCTCAACCCCACATTTTCATACACCTGTGGCTTCAGCTTTGATGGTAAGGTGATGGATGGATTCCTCACTTGTGTTAACAAGATGGTGCTATCTGAGTGAGAACTTGAAGAGATTTATAAATAAATTGAGATATATACGATGGCAGGTGGAACATTTGGTTTTAACATAGTTTTCAAGGATAGAAACAAAAAAATGCCAAGTAAGCTTAAGTTTGTTCCAAATTTCATTGTCTCTTCATAATTTGGTTCAAGTTTTAAATATAAAATTTTTTTCTTGTGTTTTTCTTATTTATTTTTAACTTGTAGATGCTTGGTGGACAAGTTATGGTGGCAGAGCACCCATCTCCAAAATATTGTAATTCAAATCCTCAACCAAGCATGTAGTTCCTTTGGATGCAAACACAACTAGAGTGTATTTGACAAAATACACACCAAATCGTGCAACATCTTAACATATTTCGAATTAAATTTTTGAATTCGTTATAAATTATAATTTTTTATTTTTTATATTTAAATTTTATTATAAATAGTTTATAATTTAGGACCCTGATACAAGTTGTATTCCCAATGCCTTAATGACATGGTCTACATCTACTACAATCTTTGATTGTGGTTAGGGAAACTTCAAAAAACCCCTGATGTGTAAGCCATCTCATTGGATCATATTGACACCACTACAACATGGAGGGTTGAGACCGAGAGGCCTATCATGGAATCAATCCTCAATTGGTTAGAGGTGGAAGTGAAGGCATCGAAGGAGGTAGCAACCATATGGGAGAGAGAGGCAGAGGATGATGAGGAGTAGGAAAAATAATGGAGCAAGAGTAGGAGGAGGTGACACCATATAGCATGGGAAATAGTAGATGTAACTGACCCTCCCACCCCCTAGTTCTCTCTAAGTAGAATGGAGGTGTTACTTAGCTCTAACCAGACCTCAATGGTCTCATTATGGAAATGGGGTTACAAAATTTATTCCTTCCCAAATTTAGCATAATTAAATTTAGATAGTGCCATCATATTTATCCCATTGACATATTTATAGAAATATAAAATTTATTAAAATATGACACCTGGATAAATATATATAGCCAATTAAAGTTTACCACTTTAAACCCCACCATATCAACAAGACTTTCCATATGGCCAAACACACACGAGTCCATAAGCCAGGTCTACAACATACAATGTAACGATTCCCATTTTATTGAGCTTCAAGAAATTCGACCTATGCAATTATTTACCCTCTCAACCAAGGTCCTCACCCTAGACCTTTTCACTAGTGCTTTGACATGCACACATCTGGCTTGGCCCAAATCCGAGTCCGGGCTACTCTACTCGAGTCCAGCCCATTTGGATCCAAATCGAATCACAATATATTCCTTAACATTTATTTCAATGGCCTATACCTCTAGAATAATCCAGGGTTCGGCCTCACCAAGATCCTGCATTAGCTACTCACCTTGACTCCCAATACTCTCAGTCTGGCCTGGACTAAGCCAAGTCCATTCGCAAATTACAGGCCATTTAGCCTTATCCAACCAAGAATTTATTTTGGGTTTTCCTGCGTAATTTCAGGGATGTAACTGGATACTCGAAAAGATCCAAAGCCTTCCTAACTTACTCAATCATGAGTGAAATGCACACCCATTTCTTAGTATGTTGAGCGACAAGTGATAATCATGATAAAACATACTCATGGAAACATAACATTCCTTAGAACCAGACAACACATTCAAGTTAAACCTGCACCAAAAATTCTATGTAGATGCAACTACAACAATATCACACCTATCCACATAGATCCTAAATAATTTCCTCATACCTTGGCATATTGATGCCTAAATTCTTTCTTGAAAACATTTCTCCAAAACCAAGAGACACTAATTAGTTAAATTACAAAGACCATCATACAATCCTTAAAATCCAAATCTCAGTATTCCTTGAGCACAAAGCTCCCAAAGCAATATATATTATTTAACCATGTGATTTTAAACACAATAATAGTTAAGCTTAGATTCTCATTAGTCAACACAATTCATGCAAATAACCTTGCAACTCAAGGAGTACGTTAGCATACACAAGGAGCTTCCAATCCCTCATATGCTTAAGAATGACCTTGCAAAACACACCATTGCAAACACATACATGGATACACATTCCTTAATACAATGTTGATACACGCCCAAATGTTATATAACAATGACATTCAACATTTAAGTGTGGTAAGTACACAAATAAATACTTATCTTATTATCTTTGATTGATTGGATATTAAGGGAGGGACTTCAACTCTTCACCCTATTAGAAAATCAAGGTAAAGGTTTATTTTATTTACATGATAATTACTTGTGAACTTAGTTGGCTTATTATTAAATTATTTGTGTTTCTTTTCTTCATCAATAAATTATCAAAATAAATACATGAAGATCACATGAGACAATAAACACAAGATATAGGCACCATGCTAGGTCAAAACCCCACAACTAGGGAAAATCCAAATAATCCTCTTCCAGAATCAAATGAAACTCAGATATCAAGACAAAGAATATTTCCTCCTTAATATCCCCAAGTCAACCTTCCTTCCAAGCCATAGTCAAAATCAAGCTTCTTCAAAATTCACCCCTGTCCCAAATTGTAGACTTCTTCAGATTTTTTAGTTCTATCACAAAATTATAGGCTGCTTTACATATTCGATCTTGTCACAAGGCTTAAGAAAACTCAAACATCCTTCCATATAAATGCTTCACATATCCCAACCATTGCCACTCACATAATTCATAAGAAAACTCAACCAAAATTAAGTCTTTATGGTGGAGGATTCATGCATATATATAATTGTTCATCACTATGGAGGGTCATGATTTTTCAACGGGACAAGTTGACCAACAAGAGATCCGAATTGGTCTTATGGAGTACTATTTGACTCTTTTTAAATAAAAAAAATTATTTTCCTTTTTCTTACAAAGATTCCCAACAAAATTTGACTCGAAATTAATCTTTTGACTTAACAAAAACCTAGAAGCATGAAGAACATACTTGACCTAAACTCGAGGATGAAGCCCATGCTTAAATAAAATTATTTTCCTTATTTTACATAAAATACAAATTGATACAAGTACATAAATAGTTATGAAGATTGAACATAGTCATTTTTTTAACACTCCCTCTTAACTAGGGAGGTATTACAAATGACTCAACAAGTCCATCTCAAGTTCAAATATTCTCATAAGAAGGGATCTAGATTGATAAGCATCAAAATATCATCATATCCAACATTGTCACATTACAAAGACCTTGACAGGTACACTCTATATCTCACAAGATCGGAGCACAATGTTGGGAGCCATTCCATGGGACACCAAACCATCTCACTGTGGGACGTACTCCACCTAAGATACCTAGAGTATATATACTACCAAACCATTTCCTCAAGGAAATGTTTGTGCATTAGACCATTATTATTCAAGTACATGTGACATAGGACCTCCATCCTAATCCATCACACTATGTGACTCAAGAATGTCTATCCAAGATGCTTATCCAGTCCATCATTCTCTTTATCCATGTCCATATTTTTGACTTAGGATATTAGTCTGTTGTGGTAAAACACAACCCCCCCATATTTTTTTATTTTTTGTACTCAAATAATGGGGACCCTTTCTATAAATTTTTGGCTAAGAATCTTTTTTTATTTTCATTTAAGATCGTCTTACAATTTTGTCATGTTTTTAATTTTCATCGGATTTATGTTTTGATTGTTTCATTGAATCCTATTTTTCACAAGCTTTCTATCGATACTTGTTTCGACTCATTTGGTCAGTCGAGTTGTAAATGTTACTCATTTGATGTTTGATCGTTTTCTCATGTGGACTAAAAATGTAAATAACTGTATAATATTTCAATTTTCGTAGCTAATTAAGATTAATAGTCATTCATTGTAAATATTGGCTTTTAGTCAACTTTTATTAATTTTTCATTTTTTCTAAAAACAGTCCTACAAAATGACCCAGCTAAATCATACAATGGATGAAATCATGTTTCAGGATCTTCGTAATTTACTCCAATTTATTATTCTAAGACAAAATGCCAAGACTAGGATTCTCAAAAATGCAAAATAACTATAGTTCAATTGGTAGGATTAATAATGCACGTGGGCCCCACTCATCTTCATTAATTTAATAGCCCCCAAGACCCAAATCACAAAAAACTTATAAGGAAAAACATTTTTTTGCAAAAAACATATCTCATATCACAAACAAGCTTTCTTGCAAAAACCTTTTTCGCAAAATATTATCGCAAAAACTTAAAACATTAAGCATGAACATTTAAACATGCGATATGTGATAGGCCGATGGGATAAAAGGTTTTAATCTAAGTTTTTATTGATCGCCTTATGCCTCCCTATTCGTCCCTCCATTAACTCCACTCCTCACGTGAGTTTGGAATTAAAACATTTCAAAGTTTGAAGTCACTTTGGACTGATTATAATGGTTTGTTTATATAATGGATTGATTCTAATGGTTTGTTAAAATATTATATATTTATATTATAATATTTATATATATTATATTTATATTTTATATATTTATATTATAATATTATATTATATTATAATTTATATTATAATTTAATATTATTTTAAATTATAACATTTATATAATATAACAATATTAATTGTATTTTAATTTTATTTAGTTCTGTTAATAATTAATCTGTAAATAATTTAGATTAATATCATAATTAAAATTAGATTAGCATTAATTAAAATTATTTGTATATATTAGTTTAACTAATATTAAGTTAAATTAATTAGTAAATAATTAAAATCTAATTTAGGATTAGAATTTGATTAATAAATTTTGTTTTTTTAGCCCAGCAATAAAAATTCCAGAATTCTAGCAGTTTTGACTTATGAGTTTAGGAGACTCATAGAGTGAGTTTGAGTTGGCCAAATGAGGCCCAGGACGGCTTATTGGAAAGATAAAATCATGGAAAATATTTCTTAGGATGTTTTATTAACATATTTGATCATTTATTGGGTCTAAAATCTAGCAGAAAATCAAGCTCTGAATTTTGAATAAAACTAATTTCCTTGAATTTTATTTTCTGTATTTTTATTTGCCCAAGCCTCTTCTGAATGCAAATTCATTCATCAATGATATCCTTGGCTAATTAAATCATCACAGGAATCAATAGAAAGCTTGAATTTCCTTTTCAATTATTTATTTAATTGAGTTTTATTAGATTTGTTTTAATTCAAGATTTGGCATTTTGATTTTATTTTACATTTTGATTTTATTTTGATTTGTTTTTACAGGAAAACAATTGAAAAGATGAAGAGAACAAGATCTCAATCAATGAGAATGCTCCAACAATTGAAAAATGAAATTTTGAGCACATGAAAATTGATTGAGCAAATCTCTTCTTGGACAAACTTTCTTGTTAAGAATTCCTTTGCAAATAATATAAATAGCAGATTGCAAAATGTAAAAAGGGCTTATCTCCTCTGCAATTCTGGACTTCTAAAAGCACTTCTATAATAAGGATTTAGAGTCATAGGTGGGAGGAGTAAAAATATTAGATCTGGAGACTCTTGAGGTTTTTTTTTTTTTACATTCCGAGTTATGTATAATGAACAGAGTTTGCACTATTGTAGCTCTGCTTTTGAAAGTAGAAGCTCAAGTAGTGTAAAACACTATTGGAGACCGGAGCTAGAGAATGGATTCAATAAATTGGTATTTATAATACTATTAACTATTATTTTAAATGTTGGTTTCATTTTCTAATGACATGAATGTGTCAATTTACTTTCATATTTGTGCAGTTTTGTCGATATCGGTAATTTGTCTCAATTTTATGTTATTATGTATCTCTACTCTTATGGATTAAATTTTGATTTTTGAATAATTATTTACTGAGAAATTTGTCTTGTAAAATTAATTTATTGAATAATGATATGTTGTGAACTTCTTTCGCATATTATTATTTAATTATTCAAGTTACTGATTAAATGATCAATATCATTTTGTGAACTTCTTCTTGAGTGTTGTTGATTGATTATTTCAGTTAAGAGGTCTCAATAGGATGTGTTTCGGTATTCATAATGTCAGTTAATTGAACTACTTTGTTAACTTGATATTCATTATAAACCAGACATATTTAAGTCTAATTATTAAAATTATCTTGCTCTTAATTGGGTTAGATCTATATCTGCCTAATTGAGATAGGATTAAGATAGTTCATTTTGCTTGCATCTTAGAATAAGTTTTCATTTAGATTAATTTATGCATTCTTTTAAGTCCTCTTCCCAAAGAGGCAAACTTTAGTAGTGGATTGGCTGAGCCCCAAATTAACTTAAGGATCAATTTCTTGCCCGATCAGTAAGAGGGTTGATCTGATGTCTCTTCTCCATTGGTGAATGAAAGTTATATTCTAAAACCATTGGAGATTGAGAGAAGGTAATTGGACCTAGTTGAACCAGTGAGAACCACCATTTCAGGCAGAAAAGGAGCTACTTTAAGGTCTGGACTAGGTGGTCATCCCCCATGTTGTTGCAGTGATTTTCGAGGCTTCAACATTTTGGCGCTAGAAGGAGGGCCTAAAACTTGTTGTCTATTGGAGCGTTTTGAATTTTAACATTTTACTTAATCATGATGGCTCCTCTTAAACTTCCAATTTGGAGTTTTATCTATGGATGTGCATCTTCCAATATTCCACCTGAAGTGGTAATACTCTTGTCTCAGGTAAAGTTTAATAGTAAGAGAAATTCTTCTACTTTTAATCTTGTCTTTCAATTTATTAAAAAAGTTTCAAATTATGATTTTCAAGGAATTGATGAAGGCATTTTATGTAGAATTTTTACTCTCACATTCGCGGAAAAGCCAGAAACGGGTGTCGAACGCTTCCGGTTGCCTCAATTCACAGTTGGGATCAATTTGTTACAATTTTCATTTGTAAATTTGATGGCTATGATGATGAACATGTATGTGATGAAATAGAATATCTACGAAAGTTTGAAAATGATTCCGTTAGTGATTTTAACATTCGATTTCATTTAAATTGTTTAAAATTTAAAGTCGAAGATAAACCTCCAAAAGAAAAATCATTAGATTGGTTTGAACATATTTGTTCTCTTCCTCCCATTCCCAATCCATATGAAATAATTTCAAGCTTTATTCCATCTCCTTCCAACATAAATGAAAGTTCCAATATGGATGTGCAAATAAACTACGATGAAAAGGTCTCACAAAGCTTGGAAAATATTTCTATCCAAATGCAAGAAGAAAACAACAACAAGTTTGAAGAAAGAGTTGCCTTGAAATCTAAAAGTTACTCTGCAATGAATTCACAAAATCATATCGCAAATCAACAAGTACAAGAAACAATCAAAGTAACCAATAACTCACAAACTGTTGTACAGATTTCTGAATTCTTTCATGATAAGAAAATGCCAAAATCAGAACAGCAAAGCAACCTTCTTCAAGAAAGCATGAGTACACAAAGGAATGATTTAGAATATAAAATTTATAATGGACATAATGCACAAGAGTTCTCAAACAGAGAAACTTTTAAGTTCATTATTTTTTATTCTCATTTTCCCTTTATCCTGATATTTTTACTCATATAATTTTTCCCCTCTTGGTATTAATGATATTTCAGAAAATACAGAGGCTGATCTAAATGAAATGCTAATTAGTTCTTATCAAGATAGAGAAACAATAATTGATCATTCTTTTGGCATTAATAAACATGTACTTTATATTCCTTCTTGTTTTGATATATTGGATGAGATCGAAGGGAATTCTAATAAATATTGTGAAGTCATTTATGATAATCACTCTGACAATAAAGATGTTGATTTTTTTTTTTCTCAAGTCAATCCTCATGAGAAAATTCAAAACACATATGAGGATGAAAAGCACTTTAATTAAAAAATTATTCTAACTAATCCTCATTCTCATGCAACAAATTATCTTCATGATTTTGACATCCAAGAAATCATTCCAATTTATGATTCATATCATGATCAAGCTCTCATTCATATTCATGGTAATAATTCTCTTTCTAATTCACATGTTGGAATTGGTAATCATTCAAATTCCATTATTCTGGCCAAATCTTGTGAAAAAGAAACTATTTCAAAACAATCCCAGTTGTGTTATGACATTCGTTGTAATAATAGTGATTTATTTTATTTTTATTTCCTCACTTATTTTGTCTAAAATCATATTTAACTTCTGATTTTATTTTTCGAATTTTTGATACTTTATGCTGGCATATTGAACATTGCACTACCAAACACTCAATTGATGCATTGCCCTATTGGGAAATTGAAGTTTCATATTATAATCATGAACATCAAAAGCTATCAATATTTCAATTTCAGTCGATGCTAATTTTTATCAAAAACTTCTATCTTTTCAAAGGCAATATCAACAAGAGAGTGTATTTTTAGAATCTGACCAACAATCTAATTCAATTAATAATCTTCCATTGAATCTAATAGATTTCCATCCATTTTTTGTTAACTCATTTGAAAAATGTTTGGGAAGTTTTACTTCATGGAAGATTGTTAATAGTTTAACACTTACACATAACACTAACAAATTTTTTCAGGCCTGTGAACCTAAAAGCTCAGATTCAAAATCTGTCCTATTATCTTCTCCTTTTAATCTCTTCTAATCATTAATGAAAATCCATTCAGATTTCTATGATCCAATTGAAATCCAGTTGGAAAGGGCATTTCAAAAGAATGAGATTTTAAATAAGTTACTAACAATAACTGTACATTCTGCTTTCATATTTAGCTTTCTTACTTTAATTAGATTTGTATTTCTATTAATAATGTTTGAATTGTACATATATGCAGGAATTAAAATGAGAGAGTGGTTATATTGGAAATATGACTATACTTAGTCATTTTCATGTATATAGTTAGGATAGGAGTAGAATTAATGTAGTTAGTTTGCTTATATAGTTAATTTATTTTTAAAAATTATGTATATAAATATAAAGCAAGTAATCAACCCTTCTCATATCATATACACGTTCATAAAAATATTTTCCTCTCATCGGAAACTTTTTGATTTTTTCTTCCCATCTTTAAATCAAAAATTTCTTGCAGCAATACCTCTACCCATGACTACATCTTTGCCTATTTTAAATAATGTCTTCGTGAATTTTATTGAGTATGCACTTGGCACACATCACCTTAAAGCCACTTTTCCTTCTAAGATTTTATTTTTAGATTGTTATGTTGAAAATTTCGATGATGCAAAAGCTTCGTGATATCATTGTCTCGTAAAATATATGATTGTCTAAGCTCGCAAGCTTAATGCCAATTCGATTATTATTAATTAGTCTTACTTTTTCTATAATACATGAAGTTCATGTTATCTTCCTCGGAATTTGTTAAAATGACCTTAAGGGTGTCCAATTTGCTGTGTGCACACATTTGAATCTGTGTTGATATTTTGTCATAATCAGTGACTTTATTCTATTATGATCTTTAGTTTATTATTTGATGCTGTAATATGCACCATATTTATTTACTAAAGACACTATTGAACAAACACCTTAACAACACAGAGTTCGGTTAAGTTAATTTGAAATGAGCAAAGGTAATGATTACTGTTGCAATTCAAAGGGGAGCATTTTTTCATTTACATTTATGTTGAATTCTAGGAATTACAAATTTCTTGAACATTAATAACTATTTTTTTTTAAAATTTGATTGCACACTCTAATTTAGAATAAATAATGAGATGATTTTGAACAAAATCCGAATTTTGAGAAATTCATGGAAGAAATTGAAGATTCATGAGATAAAATTTATAGATAATTTTCTTCCAGGTACGCATTCATTCGTTCATTTTCATTTATTGTTGGTTTTTCCTTTTTCCTTAGTTTATTTCTTATTCTTGTTTTGTTTCATTTGTAGGTTTTCATTTATTTTCGAAACTTGAAGTAAGTAGCAAACCCATTTCAAATCCACAAAAGGTTCAGGGAAATTTTGTTTTTTGTTCATTAGAATTTGAGCATTCTTTAATTTTTCTTTTGTTCATTAGAAAACCCAATAGGCCTTTAAAACATTGTCGCAAAATTCATTTTGGAATATTTCAACTTGACTTTCATATCACTGATATTATGATGAATATACATTTGTGATATTCCCTTCCCACTCATCTTCATCAATTCTTTCCTTTCAATATTACATCATCCATATCACAACTATTTGTATCACAACATTCCATCGGAAGTGACTCTTAGCGTTTACTGATACAAGACCTTTGATGTTCTTTTACACGTCTCTCTCGCAAAATTCCACAATTATCATATCATAAATCGTATTTTGCATTTCCAATAGTTGACTTTTCCAGTATTGCTATGTTCACTCAATTCCAAACTTGATATAAAATTTAAATCAAGTTCATTAAAAATATCGCATCCATTCAATCACAATAATGGTAAAGGCATAAGTTTAAAAGTCCCGATGTTCTGGATACGATACGATATTAAATTCACATAATAAATTTATCGGGTTCGTTATTCATCACACATAGGCGTATCAAA
Source organism: Pinus taeda (assembly GCA_000404065.3). NCBI lineage: Eukaryota > Viridiplantae > Streptophyta > Pinopsida > Pinales > Pinaceae > Pinus > Pinus taeda. Next base: position 27,654 of record APFE031738852.1, read on the forward strand.
AATGTTACATTATGTACTTAAATTTGCTGATCGCCAATTTCTTTTGAGATCCAAAGCCGATCCCACCAATTTTCCACGTCATCCATTGCATCCCCGCAGTCGCAGAATAATATCGGCATTTCTGACATGACTATTTCCCAATGTCCCAATATGTTGATATCATAATTGCTTCATTGTAATTTTTATTATATATGCTCATATCATAATTCTGAATTTGCGATGTGCGATGTGCGAAGTGTGATGTCTAATGTGACTATTCCCTGATCTCCGATATAACAATACTTCAATATTGCCATCACCCCATTGCATTACATATTTTCACATAGCATATGTCCATATCAGAAATTTTCCATTGTAACAAATATATCGCATCGCAAAACTCAAATGAAGCCTTATCTTAATATTTTCCAATGTGATAGACTCAAATACATGCCCCTTTGCCATTAACATTCAATCATTATGTCCCATATCAGCAAAGGTAAAAATTGGGTATTGAAATTTAAGTATAGTGAAGAAACTTGTGATGTGAAACATCCACTAAAGTATTGCGTTGTATAAAAAAGAAATCTTGGGCAATTGACAGGAAATTTGCAACTAGGTTAGATCATTTCAATTTCTCTTATATTTAATTTTAGATATACCAATCCATATTTAATATGAAATTTAAGACCTTCCCATCTATACATATAAATTTCATTATCTTAGATTTGGTCTTAATTCTGGAAAATTTATGGAAATGCAGTTGATATGAAACTTATAATATTATGAGAACATTCATCATTACACTTCATTAAGAAGCATAATTTCATTTTCATTTTTGATGAATTTGTTTTGTTTTCAATTCCCTGAACACAAAGCATTATCTCCTTATAGTTTACTGCTTACTTTGGGTTAAATAAAACAAATAATGATTTTAGGCTATAAGATTACGGTTAGTTCAACTTCTTCATTCTTTTTACTTTAATTAAAAAAGGAAGTTAGCTAGCATTGGGAAAGATGATACCTCACAGGTAAGATTAAATGCAATTCTCCAATGGTAAGTTTCATATACCCACTTTCATTTATTTTCATTACAGTACTTTAGTTTCATTTTTGTTTTTAAATTTTGCTAATATAAAAATTTGTTTTGCAGCTCTTCATAAAAGCTTTGAATCATCCACCATATCAGATTTTGAAGCCCCATACTCTTTTACTGGTTTGCTTTCAAGAAGCAACGACAATCTTCATCAAAACAACTACACTAGGAAGTTTCTGAACCTTTAAGTATGTTTCTTTAAGCATTCCTTTTATTAGAAAATGGTTAAGATGATATTTTGAAACAAGAAGATTGACATCAAACATAAATTTTTTCATTGTGGCTGAATTTTATCATCACTGCTATTTGAAGCATAAAACACTATAACTTTGCAAGGTAAAATTTATTTGAATCTCGACATAAGAAGGAATGGTTACATGATTATTTTCTTTTACTTCATTTTGTTGAGACATTGGTATAGTTTATCTTTTAAAAACTTGGATTTTCCTTTCTTCTCTTACCTTTTTATTTTTATTTTTGTTTGTTGATTTCTTTTATTAATTAAGACTAGGAATAATTTTCTTTTTATTTTTCAATTTTGATTTTGGTGACTCTGCCATAATTTATATGAAAGGCCTTTTTGTTACCTAACAATGGTCGGCATACGCAGAAAAAGAATGTTAATAGTCTACTATTGGCTTTTTCTTAAAACTCTTAATAAAGTTGGTTTTTCTTATTATAAAGGAAGACACACTTAGGGAAGAGATTAAAAAACAAAAGAAGTTGGCAGAGTATCATAAAATCTGAGAAATTTCTTTTTTCATCAAAATTATAATTATTTTGAAATTTCAATATTTTATTAAGATCTTTCAAAATTCTATTATCAGTCAAGAAAAGTTATTTTTAAAACAAGTAAAGACAATTTACATAACTCTGAAATTGTCATTCTTAACTCTTAAGGAGTCAATAATTCTCCCTGTCCAAAAAAGGCTTGTTTTTCTAGAGTGTAATCCAAAAATATATTTAAACTTAAAAGATAAGAAGGCTCATCATGAGTCTGCTTACCATGATTATAGGGAAAAAAGAAGCTGACATTACCAACACTGTTAAACAAACTAGGGTAATGGCTTATGATTGCAAACAATTATAAGACAAGGGGTCTCATCACGGGCCAGCTTGTTCAGTCCAATTATAACCAGTGAATGGCATTGTCAATTATCTAGCTACCAAACTAGGACAATGGATTTTAAGAACTAAAAAATAAAAATAAATACAAAGAAAATAAACATATGTAAATGGATTTATCTCTAAGTCAATAATTCTTAAATAGATGGGATTCTGAATTGTTAATGATTAAAAGGTAACCTTGTTGAGACTATAGATGTTTGCTGGCAGTAGTGGCTCTACCTGTGACAAGTAAGTATATTTTAAAAGCTAAGCTATAAAGTGACCCCTGCTTTATCTCTACAACTAATTAAATATTGATATAGAGTTATGAGATATTTTGATTTATGAGGAATTTTAAGAAAAATTACAATTAGATGATTCTTGTTTTTATTTAGATGCATGAACCTAGTCAAATATTTCAAAAATAATTCTCTCTTTTTTAATTATTTTTACTTTAATTTTAGGAAAATCCCATTCATATAAAACATAGATAACTAGTTCTTCTCTCGTGTGTTGCCATTCTTGTGGTAAAACACAACCCCCCCATATTTTTTTATTTTTTGTACTCAAATAATGGGGACCCTTTCTATAAATTTTTGGCTAGGAACCTTTTTTGATTTTCATTTAAGATTGTCTTACAATTTTGTCATTTTTTTTCATCGAATTTATGCTTTGATTGTTTCATCGAATTCGACTTTTCACAAGCTTTCCATCGATACTTGTTCGACTCATTTGGTCAACCGGGTTGTAAATGGCACTTCTTTGAAGTTTGATTGTTTTCTCATGTGGACTAAAAATGTAAATAATTGTATAATATTTCAATTTTCGTAGCTAATTAAGATTAATAATCATTCATTGTAAATATTGGCTTTTAGTCAACTTTTATTAATTTTTCATTTTTTCACCAACAATCGTACAAAATGACCCATCTATATTGTACAACAGATGAAATCATGTTTCAGGATCTTCGTAAGTTACTTCAATTTATTATTTTAAGACAAAATGCCAAGACCAGGATTCTCAAAAATGCAAAATAGCTATAGTTCAATTGGTAGGATTAATAATTCACACAGGCCCTGCTCATATTCATTAATTTAATAGCCCCCGAGACCCAGATCACAAAAAACTTATAAGAAAAAACATTTCTTGCAAAAAAATATCTCATATCACAAACAAACTTTCTTGCAAAAATATTTTTTTGCAAAAAACTTTCTCACAAAATATTATCACAAAAACGTAAAACATTAAGCATGAACATTTAAACATGCGATATGCGATAGGCCAATGGGATAAAAGGTTTTAATCTAAGTTTTTCTTGATCGCCTTATGCCTCCCTATTCCTCCCTCCATTAACTCCACTCCTCACGTGAGTTTGGAATTAAAACATTTCAAAGTTTGAAGTCACTTTGGATTGATTCTAATGGTTTGTTAAAATACTATATTTATATTATAAATTATTATATTATAATAATAATTTATATTATATTTTAATGTAATTTAAATTATAATTTAAATATAATATAAAAATATTTTAATTACACTAGAGTCGGCTCCCACTGCAAACCTTGGAGTCTGCACCTTGGTCGTTCGACCATCTGTAAGCATATCTGCTCTTGGCCACCCTGCTCCCTGCGCGCGGATCCGCTTGGGGCTCCCTTTCACCATTGCCGGCGTGCTGATTAATGGAGGTCTGCATTGGTTTTTGACAGGCCCATTCCCGAGGGCTTGCAACCATGGAGACACTGGGCTCTCCCCAGGTGACCCCTCCTCCTCCTCCGCCACTCTCACCTTTTGAGGCCTTCAATCAGCTTCTGGCAGGGCTTCCAAAGAAGATCTCTGAAGTCACGAAATTTGTCAAAAAGATGGATGATATCCCAGTGATCTCTCTCCCTCTTGAAACCCCGATCCAAGTTGCTTTTTCTTTGGCTGAACGGGTTCTCATCGGCCAGTTTACTAGGCTCTGGCCGTCTCCAAAAACCACTGAGAGCTGGGTCAACAGAAATTGGGCATCGTTGATCAAAGAAAATGTTACTTCTTACTTTTTGGGGAGAGGATACTTCCTCTTCGAATTCACTGCAAAGGAAGACAAAGATTTGATCTTCCAAAATGGCCCCTACTTCATGGGTCCTCAGGGTTTGTATCTGAATAAATGGACCCCGGATTTCGATTCGGCAGTAGATGTGCCCAAAGTAGTTCTGGTGTGGGTTAGACTCCTGAATCTCCCAGTCCATTGTTGGAATTGGGACTCACTGATGCACATTAGAAATGCCCTGGGGAAATTTATAGATTGAGCGAACAATAAGGACCAATACGACTACGCCAGGATTTGTGTAGAAGTAGATTTGGAGGTAGGACTTCCTAAGGCCATCAAAATAAATGTAGGAAGTTGGATGCATCTGCAGAAACTGGATTATGAGCAGTTTCCCTTCAAATGTTGGAAATGTCATGTTTATGGTCAGTTCGCCAGAGGCTGCCCAACCACCAACGAGGCTATGCAGGGGAAGGAGGATGGATGGAATCAAGTCAAGCACTCCAAACCTTCCAAGTCACAGAAGCCAGGAGGACCTAGTGGCAAAGGACCTCATCAGTCTTTTGCTCAACATATCCCGACTAATCCAACTTCAGAAAATAAGTTCGACCCTCTTAGCTCGCAACCAGAGGAAACCTAGGAGGTAGAGATTCAAAAGGAGACATAAGCTACTCAGGAGATCGAGAACCAAAAACCAGGCTCTCCAAGCAAAGGTACACCTTCAGCCTCCCTTAAAGGTACAAGCACTGGGAACCCCAAAGGCAAGAACTTAGAAGATAATGAAGAAGAGTAGGACATGAATGAGTCAGAGGAGGAAGGATAAATAGGAGAGTCACAAACCTCGGTAAGAAGATCTACGAGAGGCCGTAAAACGAACAGGGAAAAGAGAGAGGAGGAAACATACAAGGAAAAATTACAAGGCAGCTTGCCAACTCGAGAAAAACTGCTAGCCTCAAAGCCTAGGATGCTGAAAAGCCAACCCCAAGGCACCAAGGGAGCTCACCAGAAACATAAATAATGAAGGTCATCTCTTGGAATTGCAGAGGTATGGGGAGTAAAGTCAAGGAAGAAGCCATGAGAAGCCTGATAAGAACAGAAACTCCAGACATTCTTCTCGTCCAAGAGATTAAGTTGGAAGACATAGTCTTCCTTCAAGCAAGCAAGAATCTTTGGTTTAAAAGTGAAGCAAGAGCAGTCTCTGCTAGGGGCACCTCGGGAGGGATTGGCACTCTATGGAATGCCAATAAATTTGCAGTCATCAGTGAGGCTAGCAATACTCACTAGTTGCTGCTGAAAATGCAGAACTTGGACACTAAAGAAATACTCTGCATCTTCAACGTTTACTCTCTAATCAGTGCAGGGGAAAAAAAGGTTTGTTGGGACTCGATAAGACATCAAGCAAACTTAATGAACCTGGAAAATATTATTATTGCTGGAGACCTCAATCTCACCCTTCACTCGTCTGAAAAAAGGGGAGGTAGTGCAGTCCGAGATCCGGCAAGGGAATGGGCAAAGGATCTCATGCAAGACTGGGACTTGCTGGATATCAAGCCTTCTTCCAGTAAGTACTCTTGGACCAATAAAAGAATAGGCCCTGGCCATATTGATGCTAGATTAGACAAATTTTTCATTCAAAGCTCCTACTTGTTGCTTGGTTTAGAGCCCAGAATGCACATCCTTGCTAGCAGTATCTCGGATCACAAACCCATAAAGCTAGATCTTCTAGCCCATCTTGATCTAGGTCCTATTCCCTTTAGATTCAGTCCCCTATGGGTCAAGGAGCTAGAATTCATGCAATTAGTCAAGGATTTTTGGAGTCAACCTGTCAAAGGATCTCCTTCCTATATCTGGGAAGAAAAGCTCAGAAGGGTAAAAGGAGCACTCAAAAGATGGGCTAAAACCCTGTCCAAACTTGATATAGAAAGAAAAATTATTAAAGCCTCCCTTGCCACTCATCAAACGCATATGGAGAATGCTATAGTCATAGAGGAACTGTTGGATCAAGAGGCCCATCTGCAACAATGCTATCATAAGGCCTGTTTAGCTGAAGAGGAATACTGGAGATTAAAATCTCGAAATTTCTGGCTCAAAGTAGGGGACAGAAACACTGCTTTTTTCCATAAACAAGCACAGATCAGAAAATTCTTCGACACTATCTCTGAGATTAAGGAGGACAACGACACTTAAAAGGAATTTGCAGACATTAAAAAAGCAGCCTACGCCCATTTTCTAAACCTGTACAGTGAAGAAAAGGATCATCAACAATCCCCAGATTTGTTAGACTCTATTCCTTCTACAATTTCTCCTCGTATGAACAAAATCTTGGAGGCCAAAGATGAAATTGAAAAATCCCTTTATGATATGGATCCGGATAAGACCCCTGGGCCGGATGGCTTCTCTGCCAGGTTTCTCCAAGTCTGTTGGCCGATTTTTGAAAAGGACCTACTCAAAATGATTCAAAAGTCTCAAAACACTCAGAAAATAGGCGACAGCACAAATTTTGCCTTCTTAGCCCTCATACCTAAGGAAAAAGGCGCCAACAACTTCAGTAGATTCCGTCTGATTTCCTTATGCAATACTGGGTACAAAGTAATCACCAAAGTAATAGCAAATAGACTGAAGCACATTCTTACCAAAATAATACCAAAGAATCAAGGAGGCTTCATCCAAGGAAGGTAGATCGTGGACAACTTCACCCTAGTACAAGAGGCAATTCATTCAAGTCTTCTACGAAATGAACAAGGTATGGTGATTAAACTTGATTTAGCAAATGCCTTTGATCGAGTAAATCATAGTTTTCTTTTAAAAGTCATGAACAGGTTTGGTTTTGGAACAAATTTCATTAACTGGATCCGGGCATGCATCTCGGATCCATGGATTTCTCCTCTTGTAAATGGAAGAGCCATGGATTTTTTCAAAGCTTCAAGAGGGCTTAGGCAGGGGTGTCCCCTTTCCCCTCTGCTATTTGTCATCCAAGCCTCTGTTCTCAGTTTTCTACTAGACAAAAAAATGCAAGATCAAGATATTAATGGACTGTGTATCGCAAGAGGGGTCAAAAACATTAATCATGCCTTATTTGCAGATGACACTTTGCTCTTGGCTGCTGCCTCTCTCTCCTCTGCCTCTAAATTTAAAGCAGTTCTGGAAGAATTTAGCAAGGGCTCAGGCACCGTTGTAAACAAAAATAAATGCCACATCTTCAGCTGGAATACTCTGCCCAGATTGGTCTCTGCTATTTCTAGATGTCTGGGGTTTGCAGCCTCCTCTTCTTGGACTTGTTTCAAATACTTGGGCCTTCCTGTTGCACAGAAAAGACTTGCAAGCAAAGACTGGCTCCCACAGCTCGAAAAACTCCAGTCTAGGATCCAAGCCTGGGGTTTCACCTGGCTCAACTCTGTTGGCAAATCTATCCTTATCAAATTTGTGCTTTCTAGCCTCCCTCTAGTTCAATTTGCTGCGCTGATCGCTCCAGCAACCATATTAAAAAAATGGAAGAGTTCATATGGAGGTTCTTTCGGAAGGGAGGAAAACAGAACGAAAACAAGATTCCCCTTATCAGTTGGGAATCCATTTCCAAGTCACTATGGGAGAGTGGTTTAAACTTCAAAAAATTTGTCAGTAGAATGTGGCTATGGCAGCTAAGATCATTTGGAGGATCATCGCGCCCAATCCTGGCTGGGCCCAATTGGCCCTCTGGAAAAAATACTTCTGAGGTCCACGTTCTTACTGCTTGGACAATGTGATCCGCTTTCCCAACTCGTCTTTCCTCAAGTTGTATGCCAAAGTTGCTCCTCTAATCAAGGATCACATCCACTGGATCCTTGGAAATGGCAAAAAGATCAACATTTGGTCTGATAAAATCATGCATATGGATCCGATTGAAGACAGAGCCCCCACTAGAGTGCTGCGAGACTGGATGGATAGAGAGGGGCTGAGTACGTTGTGGGACATTTCTCTCTGGAACGATACTGATTGGGTAGGGTGGAAAAGAATTGAAGTGCCAGTCCATTTGACCAAAAAATGGTCCACATTGCTCGATATTCTCCATGGTCTGGCGCTCACGCACAGGAGGAAAAAAGATGCGAAAGGCTGGGGGATGAAAGCCAGAGGCTATATTGTCTCCATGGGATATGCCAAGTTGAACAAGAGACCTCACGTCCACCCCAATCCAGCACCTTGGAGAATATAATCATCTTTTATAAAAGATGATTCCTTGACTTACAATTTCAACCAGCAATTAGAATTGTCTATCCTCTTAAAGATTGGAAAATAAGGAAATCGGAAGCAGACTTTCAAGATTGGCTCAAATCGCATTCAAGGCGCTCTCTCTTTTTTGATGGGGAAGTTAAGGGAAATCTGGGCAGAGCTGGAGCAGGAGGTGTTGTTGTAAATTCAATTGGGGAAAAATACACTCCTATGCTTGGGGGCTTGGACACTCAACCAGCATTCAAGCTGAGGCTTTAGCACTCTTGCAAGGCCTCAAGATCCTTAGGGAGCTAAACATAAAGGAAGCAATAGTCATAGGAGACTCCCAGATCATTATAAACGCAATGGTCTCCAATTCCCCAGCTTCAAATCTTAAGCTAGCTAGGCTGATATCCAGAATTAAGGCCTTGGAAAACACTTTTCAGAAGTTGAATTACTATCATGTGCTGATGATCCAGGTGGATGTTGGTGGCCACCCACCTATCCCATTTGGACCCCCGCAACTATCTCTTTCAGTTTTTTAGTTTCCGTAATTGTAGCACAATTTACTATTTTTAGCAAGTTTTTTTCGGGTCCTAAACTTCCAGAGCCGTTTTGAGGCCCTAAACAACGTTTTTTTTGGAAATCTGGGGGCAACATGGGTCTGTGGACCGATGTTTCCCTTCCCAAAGTGGTAGTTATCAGATAGATATTTCTAACGAGCTATCATACGCATCAAACGGAGATCGTATGCCAAAGTTACGACCCCGGGAAATTGATGTACCAATTTACCCAAAACGGGGCCCACAATTTGGCGTTTCATCTTCTAAGGGTCGGTTTTGGAATGTGAAGGGTTTCCATTGTTTCTCAATAATAAATAGGCCTTCGAGCCTCATTGTAA
>APFE031738852.1:45242-56164 GCA_000404065.3 Pinus taeda
TCCATCAACATTGTCAGTGAAATCTTCAAAAAAATATTTTCTATGAGTCATGTGACAGGTTGATCCTGAATCAAGCAGCCAATCATTTTTCCAGGAAGCAAGTGAAGTATTAAACAAATCTTCATTTGCTCCAATGTTACATTGTGCCTCAACATAGTGAGCAGATTCAGGTGCTTTACCTTTGTCTGTATCATTAGTTTTACCTTTTTGTTGATTTATTTTCTGCTCAATTTTGTCCCATGGTAGCTTGCATGTAGAGGCATCATGCGATCCATTTATTTTGCAGTGAATGCATTGCAAATCTTCCTTTTCTCCTTGAGATTGTCTGGCCCCCCGCCTCTGAAATATCTTCCTCTTCTTCGTCCACCTCTTCCTCTTGTAGAATCTTGAGCAGGATGTTTTTCTTTATGAGCAAGGCACATAGTTTCTTCAGAAGATTCAGGGGCTGTCGTTTTTCCAAAAGCTTTCTCTCTTAACTTTTTCACAAGAGAGTCAAAGGTTATATCTTTGAGATTTCCATTTGCTTGCAATGACTCAAGATAATTGGAGTAAGTAGGATAAATTTCCTTGAGAAAAGAAATAAGAGGAATATCCAATTCAACCTTAGTGGATTTTATATCATGCATTATAGACTTTACTTCAGATGCAAGAGCAATAGGATCATTATTTTGCAGTTCAAGAGTGAAGAGTTTAATCATGAGTTGAACAATTTCAAGTGCAGAATGTGAGTCATAGAGTTCTTCCAGCTTTTGTAAGGCTTCAAAGGCAGTTGAATATGACGAAATATGGCGACTCATCTCTTCATTTACAGATGCTGTGATTAATGCATAGGCTTTGATGTTCTTGTTTTCCCAAATGACAAGCTCTTTGTCTGAGGTAGGATGTACTGGGTCATTGTCTCCTTCTCCGACACACACTCCTTTCCACAACTCATTGAAGATGAGGGTGTGTTTTATCATCCAGGACTATTCAGGATAGTTCTCCTTGCCAGTGAGAACTATTCCCACCATAGATATGATTGAATGCACTATAAAATCCAAGAGCTGTAAAAATACTTCTGCTACTAAAAGAAAATTGATTCTAATATCAAAATGTATTCTGGACTCACACAATATATTAAACACATTCAAACGCAGGGGCGTTAACTATGTTAGTCACTTTGAAAACAGCTTTATGAAACCAACACTATGGTGTAATACATATGTATGTATTTTCAAATATTACAAACATTATACCTCGCTGCTCAAAAAAATCTTTACTACATATAACATTTTAATGCATTATATACCATTTCAAACTAATCAAACCCAACACTGTCCACAATTAAGGCTTAAATTTTGAATCCTCCAATTAAGTAATTGAAATCTGTAGCCTTAATTTCAACCCAAAAATCAACCAGATCCGCGATTCGAACAGGCTTCCTACTAAGCTATATCTATAACAAACCCCGATTGAAAGAGAGATTTGGGTGGTCTAGGGTTACACCCAACATCCCTGACATCAAGCGCTTAAGAAAAAATTCGAACTAGGGTCTTTAAACCATATGACATTATCATTAAAATTCGAATCAGCTCCCTTACCGCTCAATGAAACGAAATGCTTGAGGAAGCAGTAAACACGCTGGGCATTTCACTGAATCGGCGTCCAGTCTGGCGTTATAGGCCCATTCATTCGACTTTTTCTTTAATCTTCCATTCCACGCTAAATTTCCTCTACAAATCCTCAATAGGTATGTCAAACCGGCAGTGTAGTGTTAAAGAAATATCAGAAAAATCAACAAATATTCTAAGCTCTCAGAAAAGGAACGATATGCGTTATTAACGCAGCCTCAGTAAGGAATGAACAGAGTAAGGAATGAACATCGTTCAATCACAGTGTTTCATCCAGCGTTCAATCATAGTGTTTCATCACAGTGTTTCAGGCAGCATTGATACCAATGACCTTCACCATCAGGACCTTCACAAATCAACGTGGAATACTATGTCAGGCCATTCAGGATGACAGCGCAAACGTTCCCATGTCAGGAAAATTCACAAAAAATTTTAACGTACAGTGCTTCTGTCTGGACAATATGGACAACGCTGGACAGGACAGCGCTTCAGAAGAGTAGGGCGCAGGTTTTATAAATGGAATTTGGCAAATCATCAAACATTCATGGAGAGACACCTTCTAGCTGACAGATAGCTAGGTAAAAGGAATATGGCAGATAGATAGAGGAGTTACAAGGAGCATGAGAGCTAAAAAAGGAGCTGGCTCTGATACCATGTCAGGCCAGGCAGTAACTCCAATAGGCAGTGAGACTGATTCGTATATTATTCCATTAGGTAGGTCTTTGTTATATACAATAGGGAGTGACTGTTCAGTTCATCTCCCAATGACTGTTCACATTCCTAATTTAATTATTTACATAAATTCACCCAATCATGAAGATTAGGTGTCAACACTTGCATCTTAGAATAAGTTTTCATTTAGATTAATTTCTACATTCTTTTAAGTCCTCTTCCCAAAGAGGCAAACTTTAGTAGTGGATTGGCTGAGCCCCAAATCAGCTTAAGGACCAATTTCTTGCCCGATCAATAAGAGGGTTGATTTGATGTCTCTTCTCCATTGGTAAATGAAAGTAATATTTTAAAGCATTTGGAGATTGAGAGAAGGTAACTCGATCTAGTTGAACTAGTCGGAACCACCATTCCAAATGGAAAAGGAGCTGCTTTAAGGTCCAGACCAGGTGGTCATCCCCCATGTTGTTGCAGTGATTTTCAAGGCTTCAACATAGTCATAATCTATCATAAAACCTAACACAAAGAGAACCATGCTAATTCAAATCATCATTCTCCCTATTCGTGATGCATGCACTAGACATACACCTGTTAGTATTGACCTAGTACATGACATAGGGAGGACCAATGTCTAACCATACTCCCTCTCAATGTGAGAGGAGAAATCCATGCTCACTCCCTCTCAACTAGGGACAATTTATCAACAAACCTCAACTTGTGTCAGAAGTACTTATACTTCCCTTACATCATCTATTAGTTATAATTGTAGCTTCCTCAACCAACCTTCTTATCACTAACTCTATAAGGAAAATAAATTCTAGCAGAGCTTATAACAAAGGCTTTTAGTGTTATAAAATTGACAAAAAATGTCAAAAAAGCATCACTACAACATTTCTTTGTGGTTGCGGATGTTTTAGTGGAGTTGATAACGAAAATTTGTAACAACTAAAAAAATCTAGGTGGTGTTGATGCCTCGAAAATAATTGCAACAACATTAGGGATAACCATTCAGTCAGGGACTTGAATATTGTCCCTTTTCCATTTGGAATAGTGGCTCCGACTGGATATAATGGGATCAGTTTCCCAATAAAATGTGATAAAATGGATGTAGAGTGCTTATAACCAAATCTAGGTGATAAATGAAAGTGATTATAAATTGAAATAAATGTATTAATATATCTATTACCTGGGGTTACTTATGTTTATGTGATCTAAAATAATTGTTCTTAGCACATGATTGTAAATATTAAGCACACACTGGTAGAAATGAAAAAAATTTAAGATAATTAGTTTGATTAAATAGTTAATCAAAATAATTGATGAAACTTGTATTGCAATCAAATAACGTTAACAAATCTCTTGTATATGTATTAAAGATGACAATTCTAACATCTTGAGAAATGAATTAATGTAGAATTGTGTTAGAAAATATACATATATACAAAGAGGAATGACTATTAATTCATAAACAAAACAAAAATATAGTGATAAAAGTACTCGATGTATGTTACTCTGCTCATGAAAGGAATAGTTCTAGACCAACCTTTTTCATTAAGATGATTTCAAGAATACAAAAGTGCAAGCTCTAAAAGCCTTCTCTGTAAAAATTCAGGACCCTGATCTGGTGATTCTACTAAGATAAGCTTGAAATTACAAAAGCGCAAGATTACAAAACCTTTCCTTATAAAATTTGGGGACCCTTTCTTTGTAGACATGAAAGGGTTTATATAACAAAACAAAAATGTAAAAATAGAAAAATACATAAAAATTGTTGAGGAGGTTGAAACAACTCTTCTTAAAATAAGAGTCAATAGGAAAAAAATAAAGGTTCTTGAAATGTTGAGCTCATGAATGTAAATGTGTCTATTCTTCCATTCTTTGTTTGAGCTCGTAAATATCTAACATTGGCTTAACTTTAGGGTGCTGACCTATCCTCATGTTTAGTTGTCCAGTGTACACTGCATCTAAAAGCATAGAAAGAATATGAGTAGATGAGTCAGCAAGGAAACAAAGAATTAGCCACTGAATGTGTGGCTTCACAAGATATTTCTAGTACATCTCCCAATCAAGTTTTGTCAAATTTTTAATTTCTTCTTCCTTTGCTTTTGAAATTTCCTGCCATTGCCTTTCTAGAACTTTAATATCAAAAATATTACTAGGTGGGCATTCTCGAATTAGGTTGGAATTATGAAAGTTATCATTGATAGTTTCAATGATGTTCTTAGCAACATCGTTTTACCTAGATATCGCTCTTTATGCCTATTTCAACTGAATGTCCCAATTAGTAAAGAGGATTTCCTTGTGATATTCCTCTATATATTCTGGGAAGGTCTGCTACTCTGCCTTCTGGTGTATCTTGTCATGTTATAAATCCTAATATTTTATCATCAATGTCATCGAAAGTCACCCTTAGATCGGATGGTTGATTCATTAGTGAACCACTTTTGGCACATGGTGGAATGATGATTTATAACTTCTGACAAAATATCACTTGCTGTTGTGATAACTAGGTGTTTAGATCCAATGCTTCCTTTATAAAGTCTTCCACTTTAGGATTTTCCTTCAGATGATCAAGTGAAAACTTGAGCTGTCAGATTTTAGTATCCTTAGTACTGATCTTTGCCCGATGTTGGAGCTTTAATTGATCAAAGCTCTGCTGGAGTTGGGAAAAATATGTCTTCACTTGTTGATCAATACTTTGTTTTTCCTCTACCAACTAATGTTCCAACTGTTGAATCCTTTCTTCCTTTTCCCTGATCAGTTGTCGAACTTACACTGCTTTACCAATCATGGCAAACGCATAAGAACCTGCAAACCGTGACAACTTTGTTAAATTATCTAAAGGATCAGTTTGTGTATCCTTCCACAGTATGTCCATCAGTATATCATCAGGAATGACTGCTAATGATTTCTTCATTCTTCTCCTTTTCCTTTGTCTTTTCACCACGACCTGATGTTTGGGACTGTAAAAGACATCGAGAGGAGGTATTTCTTCCACTTTTAGAACAATTTCGGATGAAGGATATATGATTTCAATTTCATCTATAATGACAGCTTTATAAGAATCCCTATCAGTAAATGAGCCTTGTCTAGTGTTCTGGGGTGTGTTCATTATTTTCTCTAGCTCAATATTCTCTTCCCCTTGCTGTCCTTTTAACTGCTGATCAAAACATTTCTATGATTCATCCAATTCATTATTGAAGGGTTTTTTATTACTATGGATTTTGGTTGATTTATCTTCCTCTTCAATATCCTTAGGAACCTGCTTTGAGTCCTGTTTGAATTTTTTCATGAATTATGCTCTGAATTGGGAAATTGGTTGACAAATCCTCAACAGATCCAAAGGGATGTTCTATTGTCATTTTTCCCTGTATACTTTGAATTATGCTAGATTTTCTAGATTAATTTTTAATGTATCTAGTTGTTGTGCTTGTGAAAACATCTCGACAGACTTAAATAGGTCATCATATTCATCATCTTCATGACTTAATTGCGTGATTTGTGTTTGAGCAGTAACATTTTGTGCTACTTTGTTTGGATCAAACTGTCTACTAGGCACATAAGTAAGATTTAAAAATTGTATGTTATTGATTTCGAGTGAAGCATGCTTGAAATAATGTAGAGAATATACACCACTATGGATAGGGAATGGAGGCCATAAAGATTTATTGGCTTCCTTTAGGGTTTTTGTTAATCTATCCCCTACAATTTGATAGGAAATCTCCTTGACCAGTAGTTTATCAATGACATATAATGGGAGAACCTGAGGAGCTTCCAGGCTTCCATATACTCTAACATAGGTAAATAGTTCTTCACCAAATCAATTGCCTATAAGTATGAAATCAATTTTGGCCTCTTCGGACAATCTTGGGGCTCTCTTATAAAAAACGGATTGGTGTATTGGCAGAGTGACTCTTTGGGAAATTTTATAAAAATGGGCATGGAAATTAGACTCCCACAGGATTTTATGATATACATGGATAGGAGTGGGTTATTGAATGGTCCATTTCCATCCCATGATTAAGAAATCTGAAGTGAAACAGATTGAATCCATGATATATGCACTCATAAAGAATGGTGGAACTACTCAAGTAGTAACATATAAATTTTGTTAGTATTCTCAGATTTGGGAGGCAATATTATTTGAAAGGATAGTGCCCCAATCCATTATATAAGAATATGATGCTGCCTCAATAAGAGGAACCCATTTGATGAAGAATTCAGTTGTATTAGGGTACCCGAATAACCTACACATCATACTTGCGACATAACTATAGGGAGAGGCGAGAGAAGATAAAGAGTACATACTCGACTTTTCATGTTTATTTTTCTTTGGGTAGGGTCTCCAACATCTAATTTTATCTAATTCCACCTCATTCTTGCTTGAAAACTATTTGGGGAAAGATTTTCCATATACCTTCTATGTGTTGGGTATATAATACATTTTCTTCAAATCTTGAGCTATAAAATACTTGATGACTATTTTTCTTGAAGTCAAGAATGTCCTATTGGCGATATTGATGTGCTCAATTATCCATTTCACCATATCGGTATAAGGAAGGATTTTGGGTCGAGCAATGATCACGTGAAGAAAAGAGTTGGTGACTTCATAGTTGGAGGCTTTAGAAGATGAAGTAGCATCTGTTGTTACCACTCTTTGAATTACCTTGGGTCCTTCACTTTCAAGCAATTGATACATAGATTCCCATGAGGATGATCCACTGTTTATCGTGTGTGTAGTATCCGAGAAAAGCGGGAGCATTTATGTTACTTCAAAAACAAGAGGTGTGGGTTGTGAAGCTACCATGATTTTCTTTCCTTTCTTTGATTTGGTCATTCTATTACACTGCTACTTTTCAGGATTAGCCTGCAATTGGAAACACAAAGGAATGAAGAAAAACAGGTTTGAAATGTGGGAGCATTGAACATACAAGGTTTCAAATGATGGCGAATATAGTTCTATGTGAAAACAATCTAAAATATCTACATACAGGCCATCAAATCACCTTGGGGTTTTAAATCATAAATAACGTTACAAGTCCATAATAATCGAAATCATGGCTTCACATGATAATTTATTATTCCATTAATGGATCGTATTGCAAAAAACCTTTCAAATAGTAATAGTAAACATGTCTTAGTGTGTTTTCCCGATATGTGATTGCGACAACATTATATTGGTGGCTTGGGTATCAGAATTCTACGATGCGATGATTGTAATATCACAATCGGGGGTTTGGAGTGGAGGACAATGGAAATCACCAAAAGCCTTTTGCAATTACGAAATTGCGAAGAATAATGTGGTAGTGGAGCGAGCCCGAACGATGACTTACTATTATCTTTTAAGGTGCTTTTCCTTTTTTTATTCATTCTTATGATTTTATTAAAGTCGTGCTTTAATAAAGAGATTTATCCGAGTCAAGAGATCGGAAGTGAATGGAGCGACTTGCCTTTTACCAATTTGTGATTCATCTGGACGTGACATATTTATAGGGTTGCGTTAACTGTTATATCGGGTCCAAAAGGTTTTCGCATATCAAAATGGGAGTGGTCCTAGGTGCTTTTTAAATTGTGCTCGTTATAAGTTTTACGATGCGGGTAAGCTCCGAGATAGAGCGGATATTTAACAATACTTAAGGATTTTAAAGCTTAAGTATGCTTTTGTTCTCGAGGGCTATACACATAGGGATATGTGAATGCAATAAACTTTATTGCATCACATCATTTCAAAATGATAAAACGAGGATTTTTTCATTAGGACTTGCGAAGTGCGATAACATCAGGATTTATTTGAGGCTAGCTGTTGGCTTGAGGGGGCTTGAACTAGGTTTAGCATTAATTAGCCAAACAAATCCCTACACTACTGGCCCTTTTGGCATCAGCCCACGGAGCGAGGATCGAATTCTCAGCTAAAGTAGTATGGGGGGATGCTGGAACTAGGATTCCGTACTTGAGATGGTCATGATGTCATTTTATTCCCTTTATTCCTGCCTTCACGTAGGTCACTTCGCTATTTGACTTGCTAGATGAACCCTCTATTCCATTCTTCAATACCTCTGTGAAAGGGTACGACTGACCTTCGCGCATCCCTGTCCTTCGATTCCGATACTTTTGTGCTACTAAGTCAGCATATTGCACAGATTGTCCAGCTATCTTAAGAATCTTACTTGTCTTATTAGATATTCATAGTTATCACCACGTAAACAGATATTCTTATATGCGTTTAGTTATCCAACATAATCACACATATTTGCATATCACATAAGAATTATAAAGGAAATTCATACATAAAATGATAATATGCATTAATCAAAATAAAGACACATAAATTACATAATAATTCTCTTTATTAATCTCTTTCAAGTGATTACAGACTCTATCCACCCTATGCACACAGCTACAGGGGTTCACGTACCAAGCTGTAGACTTCTACCTAGGCCTCTGTGCACTCAGCTGCACAGCCTCTACCTATGCTACGACTCGAAACTTAGACTTCTTACTTCAGAGCTATCACTCTCTAATCTTGTGTGTCTCTAAAATTACTTAGAGCTTAGCTCTTTTTATACAATCCCATGGTCCGCGGACCATGGGTAGATCTCTTACTACCAACTTTACTTTACAAAACTAAGGTGGACAAGCCTTTATGAATTATAACACCTATGTGCCCCATGACCACAAAATGCGGAGTCTTTACCATTTTATTACGAAATTTGACTCAAGCATGGGCTTTTAGCCCCAAAACTTCTCTTTGGGGGATTTGTTCACAACAGGTCCCCAACACAAACATCATGAGTCACCCTCGAGTCACTCGGTATGTGTGGAGATCTTTGCGCGAAGTCCTTCCAGCTTGACTTGTATGACCGCAACCTTGGCCGTGCAGTAAGCTGCGAGCTTGACGACAGTTGCTGACACCTCATTAATGCAACACTTCCTCATCACCTTCCCCGCTAAGATTTGTGTGGCTACCTTCACAGTAGGGTTGCAGATATTAGATATATCATATCTACACAGCTTCTTCACAAGTTTAATTTTTCCTTTCATTGATTCTGCGAGAGCTGTTTGCCACATTTTCTACCAAAGATCCTGGCCAGATTCTCTCTTGTATATGGAAATCACATTATCTGGTGAATCAATTTGTCTGTGATGGGTATTGGCTCCTCCAACCACAAACACCCATCATGCACCAAGCACAACAACTACTTGATGACCAAAATTGTTACCGAAGTGTTGTTGTAGTATGGCGCCCAGAGAAGGTTGAGAAACCCTGCCTTTTCTACTCCCTTAAGCCACCTCCATGGCTCCAATGCGGTGCATCAGCAACTTGGTCGCCAGATGTGGGAACTTCTCATGGTTCGCCAAGTTCTAGTCTTCAAGTTTCAGTAAGAACACTCATGCCAAGTGCAGACCATCAAAAACAATTTCATCTAGTAGCAGAGGGGTTTTCAGGGGAGACTTGCTCTCATTAATGTCCTTTGGCACCTTGGACTTAGGCTTGCGCAGAGGGACATACTCTGACAACCGATTAATAGGGTCTGTGCCTTGGGTTTCAAATTCCTCTACTTCGACTCCCACATCCTCATCGTCCATCGGGATGTCTTCAATGTCTTCCTCCTCTGGTTCCAAATTTATGGCCTTACCTTTCTCCTGCGCGGTGGGTTTTGGTGGGTTTCTCCTTGGCGATGCATGCACCGGTATAGTAGGCTGCTTGCCCTTCTTATATTTCAAGGTTTCTTTGGTGGGGGTCGGCTTCAGTCTCAGCATTCTCAGTGATTTAGGGACATCATCGAGCACCTTGGCGACCTTTGGAACAACTACTTTTGCCTCCATCTCAACTTCTGGTGCCAACTCCTCTCCTTCGGTATCTCTAACTTCTGCGGGTGCCGACATGATTTTATGCAAGAACTCCTGTGTTTCATTCAGAAAAGTCTAAAATATTTTAGTAGCGATTAAAAGTTCATAGTGCTCACGATTCATGTGCACCTGAGAGCTCAACAACTCAATTATCAAAATGCCAAGTGTTTTTTCACTGGACAGACACTTGTAATTTATAGGGAATTTTGAATTCAAATTCAACCGTTCCCCCCAAATTCAATTCATTAATGTCGGATTGGGGGCAGATTTTCAAGGATCTAAGCCATAAATTCCGTCTTAAATGCTGGCTGCCTACTCCATTTGGCCACATTTCAACCGTCAAGTCATGAATAGTGACTTTAATGGTCACTTTCCAGTCAACCTGCGCGATTTCTCCCTGGGTAGCTAGCTCCCTCTGTTGGTTTTAACCCCGTACAGAAATTACCTGCATATGAATTCTAAATCACAGGAAAAATAAAAATGTGAGAGCATAACACATAAAACATGTATACACAGAGATTTCCCACTGGATCCCAAAACCGGGACTACCAGCTTGATTTTTCATTATGTTCCTTTTAATGTTACAATACATATTTTTACATGCCGAAGCATCCAATACCATGGACGGAAAACCATCGTGTCCAAAACCATGGACCAAAAACCATCGCGTCCAAAAAACATGTGCGCAAATCATGCACAAAACCATAAGTGGGTTCGCCCAACCTAACATAGGGTCCAAAACCAAAATTTTCCGAGGCGCTGCCCCGGACCCCATAAAGTGGGGTTATGGGT
>APFE031738852.1:68272-107790 GCA_000404065.3 Pinus taeda
TATTATTATTTTTTTTAATTTTAATGTTTTTCGGGGTCATGATAAAATATTTTACGCCATTATTTCGAAATGTTGAAATTTTACCCTTGAAAAAAAATGTGTTATCTTAGCATCAACACTTTCCGTTTTGATGGTGTTTTTTGGACAATTTTTGCACAAAAAATTGGTTTTCACCGCCATTTTTAAAACATGTTGAAAATTTACCTTAGAAAAAAAGGGTGTTATTCCAGCATCAACACTTTTCATTTTTAGCACTGTTTTTTATGTTTTTACAGGGTTTTTTGGCTAGAGTTCCCGTTTTGAATTTATAGTTCCTGTTTCAAAGTTTACATTGTTCAAACCTTAAAGCAAAGTAAAAAAGAAAAGCAAACACTACTCCTACTCCTACGTTAAACAGTTGAGGTTACATGAAATGAAATTTCCAATGAAGCCACCATAGGTGTACTCAACCTGCAGTCACAAAGATATGAGTGATTAAAGCAGATAAAAAAGAGTGTGCAACAGAAAATGAAAAACTTGAAAAACTTGCACACTAGAGAGAAGGTATCGCCTATGGGCAGAAGAATGTGTCACAACTACCCAACACACATGATTACCTCTTCTGTGAATATTGTTTTTCAACAAACCTCGGAGGCCTTTTGCAAGTGTGTGTTGTTTTTCACCAAGTTTCTCAGTGAGTGCGAGGAAGGGCTGAAGCTTGTTACTAGCAGCATGACTTGCCAAGTATGATTTTTCTAGGCATTCAACAATTGGATCATAAAATTCGTGATGGTTGTTTTGAAAGATTCATGATCTTTGAGTAGACAAATTCCAGATTCAAGAGAGGGGATCACGATGGGAATTTGATATGGATAGATAGATTTGGTAATTCTCATTAGTCATGTCAAGACAATGAGGGCCTGCCATAGCCATCAGTGCAGGCCAAAGTGCCCTAATTGCTTGAAAAAAGTTTAAGAAGAAAGATGTTACATGGTGAAGATCATAGTGCGCAAAGTGACTGTCATTGGATGTATTGTTGGGAAAATGATAAAATACATGACAACCACCCAATATAGCAGAGAAATTAGACTAGTTGATCGAGATGCTAGATTCCCGGTTTGACATGAACAAAAAAACCTTTTGAACAATTGTACGAATGCCATGAATGAGGGAATCAAGTTCATTGTGCACTAGGCATGATAAAACACCCACTTGCAATTGGTGAAAAAATGTGCAGGGATCATGGTCATCACAGAAATGTAGAAAGGATGCTAGCACTATGAATGTGTGAAACCAGTTGGGGTGTGGCGAAATGAGAATAACTTGATTCACGTGATATTTTGTGCGCTCGTTATCACACATGGAGATTGTTGGTGTGATGAGTGGGCATATTTGATGTGAAAAATTTGCAAAAAGTCCAAGGAGTTGATTACGAGAGAGAAAATATGATAAGTGTGATTCCAGATAGAGATTATCAACTTCACTATCCCATGATTGGACGAGGGATGGACACTCCCAACCCAAACTGGATGTAAGAGAGGTGCATGAAGATAGACATGTTGTAATGGACTCGTGGATTCGATCATTAGCGAAAATCTGAGATTTTGAAATATCATACCCCGAACAGTAAATATTCTTTACATGGGGATCCATGTTGAGTGCAACCATGCAGATAGACAGATTGTGCATGAGAAATGAGATCTGATTTGGTTTGACGGGTTTACCAGAGTCGCGAGGTCCTGACATAACCATTAACGGACATTGAAGTGCCTCGACTCCCTGGCCTATCCAGAAACTTTCCATAATTGAAAAATTGCAATTTGGGATGTGAATTAGATCATGCATGGCTTGAGGATGATTGTTGTTACTGATTTCAAAACTTCTCTTAGGATGACAACCATCTTTGTCACAGGCTTCATCAAAATTTTCAACAAGCTGACTTGATGAGTTGTCTTCATGCAACACACAAGATGATGATGAGTGGGAAGAGTCCTGTGTGTTAAAACTAATTTCATCATGGATAACCTCATTTCCTTGTGTCAATCGAGGATATAACTCAGAAGATGAAGAAGTAAGAGAATGTGGAGTGTCTCCGACGCATGTAGATGTGTTGTGAATGATAGGACACACAAGCAAGTGAGGTGCAGAGGAAGCTTCGATATGGATGTCTTCTTTGATCAGTGTGCATTCTAGATATTAGTTAGAGTGTACATGAGATGACAATAGATAATATGATGTGCTTGGGTGTTCATCACAACATATGAAATCATGGGAGTGATGACAACCCAAGACTAGAAGTTGATCGAAAGAATTGATTGTGCATGATGTTTGACCAAGATTTGTGGATTGAGGATTGATCAAGAATGTAAGCTCAATGTTTTGAGAGGAATTGATTGTGTCTTCACCATCCTACTCCTTCGCTTGTATGATGAGACTGCCTTGCACATGACTGCAACTTGAGCCAGCAGCTCGAGAATTAAGAGAGTCCTCGCAGCTAGCTTGTGAAGTATATCACTCAAGGGAGTCATGGTGCAAGGAGTCATGGCTTGTAGAGGATGGAGGATGGTAGAGATGCAGATTAGACTCAAGCCTCAGGTTAAGAATCGTGATGTCCTCGTGCAGAATGGAGGGATGAGTTTTCACCATAGGTCTTCCTAACCATTCTAGAATTTCCTCTGTTGGGGCAGGAGACAGCTGAGCAGATGGATTAGGAACATGTTGCATAGATCTCTTAGCTTTTTAACCGCTGCGAGGAGGCACCCTCTTCGAGACATGAGGTGTCTCATGATCCGCAAGAGTTGAGGAAGAAGGGAAATAAGGAAGTTCACCATTTTGGGAGACATGAACCAAGCGTTTCAACTCTTGGCTCATGAAGTCAAGGTCCAAAAAGTAATCAGGAATTTCATATCATAGGTGAAGGAAGTGGGTAGAAAAGTCCTCAACTAATTTACCAGGCTTCATTCTTAAATGAGAGATTCTTTCATATACATCTTGGTGGTCACACTCATTGAAGACTTGATGGAGCTCTGTGACGAAAGTGAGAAGGGAATGGATGGAAGAAGGTGGCAGCGCCTGACACCATCGATTAGCACAACCTTTAAGGGTGAGGAATAAGAGTATGCAAACAAGTTCATCACTATCAATTTCATGAGATTCACAAAAATGAAGAAAATCATAAATGTGCTCGGTTACAGATGTTCTATCCCCACCATCAAACTTTAACAAGGGAAAGTGATCAAGAAGCTCATCGGGGATTGAAAATTGATTAAGGGAGAAATGAGAGAAACACCCCAAGAGCATGAATCATGTATTATTCATTGGGTAAGAGATTCAACCTAGATGTATGGACTCATTTTGTAATCTAGTCCTCCTTCTAGTGCCAAAATGTTGACGGTATTGGACCTACCAACATAAGGGGATTTACTTGGTATGAAGTCCCAACTAGACCTCACATTGTTTTGTGTGGGAGTCCCATCTAGTACGATGGCCCAGTTGCCATTATCTTAAATATTTTCCTTAACTCTTACTTGTCAACAAAGGAGAGTGGTCTTCTTTGTCCTCCAAGAAGTGAGGTTCGCGTGCCTAGTGAGTGTAAGTGTCACTTGTGTCAATGGTTCTTTCACCATAGAGGGAGAGGGTGGGAGTGAGTCCCAAGTTGGTTGGGAGAAGTCCCAACTCTATTAGGAACACAAAACACAACAGGACATGCACAGCTTCCGGTGGAACAATCCACACGTATGCGACAGTCACAACACAGAAGGGAAGATAACACATATAACACTCACCAGATTAGTCCATATGAATGCAACGATTGTTACAACAAGTTTTATGTGAAAGGTCTGTCTGATGTCTAGGAGAGTAGTCTACATGGGTGAGACATCGTTAAAAACATATACAACACATTCCATTAATAGATTATGTATTACAACAAGTGAAATAGTTTAGATGTAGAACACAGGTTAAAGCAACACGCATCACAAGTGTTAAAGATTAGTCTTACAACAATTAAATACATGTGTGAAAATGTGCTAGACTATTGGCAGGCTTATGAATTAAGCGAAAGTTATAAGTCAGATCATTACACCATACATCACTAACCTTGAGTGCGGGGCATTGGAGCCACTACTTACTCCTTAAAGAAAATATTATAGACTCTCTTCGCTATGTGGAGGAATTGAGGTGAAAAGCTTTTGCATGTACAAATGAGGGGATATTTATAGCCAAGGGTGAAAACTAGCCCTTGTGGTTGTTCGACTACCCTCATGACTATTTGACTTCCATGACTTTTCAACTTTACATGACTCTTTGTACAACAAGTGGGTCTCTTAGACTTCCACATTACATTACATTGATTGACAACATAACCCATAGTGGAGATGTGAGCGACATGGCACATGACATGACTCGACATGATAGTGCTGGTACATTCATGCTACTGCTTGAGTGCATGTCAAGCTACAATGTTGCTGGGTGATGGATGTCTTCATGGTGTATCACAACTTCACCTTCGCATGGCAAAGTATGCGGAGTCTTCGATGGTCTTTGGTTTGCTTAATGATGCTTAGGCATGTTGTTCCTTTCTTACATGTTGGAATGCTTGACAGGCTCATCTATTCGTGAAAGGTGCATGTTCATCCATTCATCCGTTCGTGAGCACATCTTGTATGTTTGCTCATCCGTCTGTCCACGAACATATCTTTGCATGATCATCCGTTTGCGAGCACATCTCTTTGCATGCATCGTTTGTTTGTCCATTGGTGAACCTATCCATCTGCATGTGCTTCCTTTATTTATCCCTTTCATTGTCTTTCCATGTTTGTTGGTGTACCTATACCTGCAGTCGCTCATGTCGAGACGACATCAAATCCAAAACCTCCTAGTCTACCATGACACATGATCATTTTGGATGCAGGTGACTGGGAGCGGTAGCAAGGTTATTAAGCAGGATGATGGCTCTAGGCACTGCTGATGAAAACTGCACAAGAGTCACTGAGTGATGAAGATGGGCAATCAAAGTCGACAGTGACTATCTACGAGGTTTGGCTTGGTTAGAAGGAAAAACTTGCGCAAATTTCAAGGAGGGATAGTCTGGCTGCAGGAAGACAAGGTAGGCAGGATCTGCATAGTTTTTGGAATGAGCGGGCAATAAGGGATGGAAGGCAAAATTTGTGCAATTTTATGGAGGAACAGGTCGGGCTGCCAGGAGGGTCACTAGGTAGGGATTCCTAGTTTTTTGGAGTAACTTCCCAAGAGCCTAGAAGCCAAAACTATGTAATTCCCAGAGGGAATTGGCAGTTGGATGTTGGGGTCATTGGCATCCAAAACTGTGCAATTCCCAGAGGGAACTGGTAGTTGGTTGCTGGGTCACTGGCAGCGAAAACTACACAATTCCCACAGGGAATTGGTAGTTGGCTGCTGGGTCACTGGTAGCAGAAACTGCGCAATTCCTAGAGGGAACTGATAGTTTGCTGCTAGGAGCTGCTGGCAACGGAAACTACACTGAGGCTGGGAGGCGGGCCTGCTAATCATCTCTATGCAATTTCTAAGCTGAGCAGACTACTGGGAAGCAGAAGGCCTGCTCATGAAAACTATGCAATTTATTGTATGAGCAGCCGGTCAACTACTGGGATGACTGACTAGGAAAAATACGCAATTTTTATGAGGGAGGCAGGGATGGGCACTTGGTGTCTGTTCGACTTGTCTACGAAATTTCCTCATTTAGCTAAGTGATTAAGGTCAGTGGCCTCTGTGCAATTTTTGAGGGGAGTCATTCCCAGGGTGATTGCCAGGTTCGACTTTCCGGGTGGTCAGAACGAAAGTGGATTGAATTGCTTGCGATCAACGTAGCTTGAAAAGACTTGCTTGATGCTTCTGCACTATTTTAGTTGATAGTTGATTGAGTCGATGGAGGGGTGATGGTTCGACTGTCAAAGGGGAGTCTAGTCGTTGGAACTTCAACAAAAATGACTAAGTGTGTGAATGATCGAATGATGCATAGGTGATCATGTAAATACACACTCACATGACTCGACGATGAAATGACTCAAAACATCCAGACACACATGTTCAACATGAATGATCAATGGTGCAAGTGACAAGAAAGACATTCGCAATTGACTGTTCATTGATTGAGACAACACTTGCGTGACAGTGAATGTGACTCCATTTGTGAGTGTGGCAGATGCTTTCATAGCGAACACAACATGCACATACGAAGAAAA
This sequence comes from Pinus taeda, assembly GCA_000404065.3. Taxonomy (NCBI): domain Eukaryota; kingdom Viridiplantae; phylum Streptophyta; class Pinopsida; order Pinales; family Pinaceae; genus Pinus; species Pinus taeda. The sequence goes on from APFE031738852.1 coordinate 74,473, forward strand.
TACTTTGAGCATAACCAAAACATGGTAGCAAGCATGACTTAGACACCAATATGCAGAAACTTGAATGAGATGAACAAGCAAGGCAGATGCAAGGACTCACACGAGCTCACGGAATGAACTCTAGTGTGTGCAGTCATCAAGTGAAACTCTCAAGGGAGGCTCCAAAATTGGGTGCAAGGAAAAATTTTTGAGGGTGGTTTTAGCTGCTACAATAGTATGTTTTCGTTTTTCGTCATGTGCCTTATCCCATTTAAGGATGAGATCTACATTTGAAAAGAATTTGGGGTAAAAGAACTTGCATCAAAAGAATATTTGACTATCTGCTGATGGCGAGCTTGTGTAAGATTGTATTTTTCTCTGTCTTCTTCTAATTTAAGGATTTGAGACAATATTAACTATAAAGAAGAGGAAGGTGTTTCTTCTATAAATTGGGCTAGGGCTAATGAGGGAAGGGAGAAGTTTCAAGGAATGATAACCTCTTTCCCATATACTATATTGAAGGGAGAAGTGATGATTGAGGCCTTCTTGGTTATTTGATCTTCCTATAGATTAAATGTCAAAGATTTGTTCTAGTTCTTTTGGCTCTAACCAATGGTTATTTTAATAATTCTTATGAGGTTTTTATTGGTTGATCCTATTATACCATTTCCTTGGAGATAGTAGTTAGCAGAGTATTTAAGTTTAAAACCCCTCTTAAGAGAAAATTCAGTCATATTATTTCCTGAAAAGTAAGACGCAATATCAAACATAAGTGTAGTGGGTAAGCCAAACCTAGTAATAATGAACTGATCATTAAATTCAATGATGGCATCAAAATTGGATACTTTTAGTGTAATTTCTTCCACCCACTTAGTAAAATAGTCTGTAGCTATAAGGATATACTTATGTTACTTGGAAGAATGAGGAACAACCTCACCTATGATTTCCAGTCCCCATTGTTCAAAAGGTTGTTCAATGTTGACCAGTTATAGAGGTAAGGTTGGTTTTCATTGTCTTCGAGTAGCCATCTGGTATATTTTTCATTTCCTTACATATTCATGGGCATCCTTGAACAAAATTGGCCAATAATACCCAATGTGCAGGATTTTATGGCAGTAGTATCTCCTCCAAAGTGTCCACTAGCTGGTCCATCATGGAGTTCCCGCAAAACCTTCTGTGCTTTAGACTTTTCTAGGCATATTCTTAGTATAGAATCATAATTTCTTCTGAACATCACATCATCAATGATATCATATTGATTGGATTTTAATCTTAAATCCTTTTTATTTTGTGATTGAGTTCATGGGGAGCATATCCATTTTTTAAATAGAAAATGAGATAAGCATATTGGGACTTAGAGTTGTTTAGGATTACCTCACATATGTGTACAGTATTATTTGAGTCCTCATCAACTGGTAGATTGGAAGCTCCTATAAGAAATCTAAAAAACCCTCGCCCTTTGACAATTTTAGCTGGTTTAATGTTAATATCATATTCTTGTAGGGTTGTTACCTAATTTTCTCTCTTTTATCCTAATTCCCTTTGCATAAGAAACTTCTCACTGTTGAGAATGGGACTATTACTTTAGTGTGTGTTTTTAGGGGAAAAGGCCTGAAGTGCTTTATAGATTTAAAAACATCAAAAGCTTGCTTCTCCACTTCCGAATAATTTAGTTCAACACCTTGAAAATTAGAACTAAAGAAAGAGATGGGTGCTTCAATTTGTTGATCATTAAATTGTGTTAGAACAACAACATAAGATGTTTGAGAAGTGAAAGTGTACAAATGAAATGATTAGAAAAATTTGGAGTAGGTAAAGAGGGAGTATTCATAATGGCTTGTTTGATTAAATCAAAAGCTTCCCTTTCATTATGTCCCCACTTAAAGGCCAATTTTTTCTTAATCATGGTTTGTAATGGTAAAACAATTTGGGAAAAGTCGGGGACAAATCCCTTAACAAAATTTATCTGACCTAGAAAGGGCTGCATAGATTTTTTATTGTGGGGAAAAGGAATTTCATAAATTTCTTTATTCTATCAAGATCAATATAGATGCCTTTTTTGGATACAATAAACACTAAAATATTACCTTAATTTAGAGTGAAATCAGATTTATTTGGATTTAAAGAAATTCCATACATCTTGTAGTGTTCAAATATCTATTTCAAGTCATGGAAATGGTTGATTATCTTCTTGGAGTAAACAGTTATGTCATCCAAGTAAACAACAATAGTTTTTTTTATCAGACCCTTGAAAGCTATGTCCATGGATCTTTGGAAGGTTTCCCCTGCGTTTATTAAACCAAAATGCATTTTCTGGTAGGCATAGGTTCCCCATTTAGTCCTGAACGTAGTCTTTAACCTATCATCTGGGTGGACCTAGATTTGATTATACCTTGAAAAACCATCAAGGAAAGACATTAGTTTGGAACCAACTACTCATTGCAGTATTTGTTCAATGGTCGATAATGGGAAATTGTCCTTCTGACAAGATTTATTGAGATTCCTAAAATCTATGCAAATATGCATATCACCATTTTTCTTACTGACAGGTACTAAGTTTGAAACCCATTTTGAATGCCTAATAGGAAAGATAATCTTGGCTTTAAGGAGTTTATTCAACTTAGACTTGATTTGGTTTTCTATATTGGGGTGAATTTTCCTTAATTTCTATTGCACTGGCGTGTCGTTGGATATCATCAGAATAGTGTGTTGTATGATGGAGGTATCATATGTTTTAAAGTAATCATAGCTCCAAGAAAATATACCCTTGTACTTTTTTAATAAATGAATGAATACTAATCTCTCATTAGGTGAGAGACCAAGTGCTAAATTGATGGTTTTGGGTTTGAGATCACTTCCAAGGTTTACTAGTTCAAACCTTAAGGTTGTACTTTGGAGTTTAGAATTAGTAACCTTCTTAAATATGTATTTTAGATCATAAAGATTTTCAAGCTTCACCACAGATTTAGGTATGGGATTTTCATTGGGTTTCTGTTTCAATTGATTTCCATGTTCATTTTCATTAATTATCTAGTCATCATATGATCCTTCAGATGTTAAAAAGTGCATGATATCTTCATCATCATTAAACGCTCACCAATTGGTGACATTATCAAGAATCGATGGTCGAAAAATTAATTCTATGGAAAATTTATTTGGATTATAGTCTTCTGATGGTATAAGCTTGGATGCTATATTATCTAGAAGGTCATCACTTGCATTTTGAAGTCTAGGAATAGGAGAAATTTTGAATGCTAAAAAATGTGAAGTAATGGTTTGAATCAATGGTTGATAATGTTTTAAATGTCTAGAGAGACAATGAGTGGTGTTGCTCACTTGTTTGATAACAATTTCAGAGTCTCCAAATACTTGAAGATATTTGATATCAAGACCTATTGCTTTATACAAATGCTAGATCAGTGCCTTATATTCAACATTATTGTTTGTGCATTTAAATTCCAACCTACATGCTAGTATTGTTTTTTCTCCTTCTAGACTAATTAATATACATTCTTTTCCTACACCATCATTGGATTTAGATCCATCAAAATATAAAGCCCAAAATAAAGATTTAACGAATGGTTTATCTACAAGATTTATACATTTGGAAGAATCTGTTTGTGAAAAGTTCTCATCTGAGAAGTAACATAGTTATCCGAAAAAGGTGACCTATGTGCATTGAAATTTCCTAAAAATGACTTAGCATAGTAGTTTCCAATGATATTATTGTTAAAAGCTACTGGTTCATTTTCATCTTCAAAATAAGTTACTTAATATTTCAAATGTTTTTCTTGGTCAATTCTGATTTGATTTAGCTTTCCATTGTAAGGGAGCCACATATGAGACCAATCTGTTGCAAAATAACCGTGACGTTTTTTAGACCAAACCCTACTAAGAATTAAACCATAAAATTTGGGAATATCAACAACTAGTATGTCAATTACTTGACAAAATTTTGGATTAGAAGAAATGTTGACTGAATTGATTTCACCTAAAACCTCGACATTTGTTCTATCAAGTGGGACAATGTGAACTACAGACTTTTGGGGTGAGACATTTAATTTCGTACAGATTGATCTTGACATAATGTTTGAAGAGGCCTCTAAGCTTATTAAGTAGTTGTGAACATTTTTATTAACGATTTCGTAAGTCAAGAGGAAAGGGGGAGTGTGTGAGTTAGATCTATCACCAATTAAGATAACATTAGTGGAATCAACCTTGTTTGATGAATCATTGGTAGGCTTCCCCATTCCTCTAGAAGATTTGGATATAACAGTAGTAGGAAGAGGAGAAGCAAGAACTACATTCAATTATTTGAGTAAAAGCTTTTGCTATTTTTAACGCTCACTGAGCTAGTTGAGAGAGATATTTTCTCTGGATTTCTTCATTTCCTCCACTATGTTATATTCCATAGTATCTGCAACTACCAAGGTTTTGTATGAGGATGGAGGATTAGATGAGGATGGGGTTGGTTGAGGAGATGTGGAAGAAGAATTTTTACTGACCACTTTATCCTTATCAGCAGAGGTTGAAGGATTTTTCTTTTGGGTTGATTGTACAGAATCAACAGGGTTTTACTCCTAGTGATAACAGTTAAAGCTTCTTACTCATCTTCATTATTAGAAGTAGGTAGGATAAAATCCCACATCACATGCACTTCAACCAATTCTTCATCTTTAGATTCATCAACATATAATGTTGTTTCTTCATCATCTTCATCCAAATTAGACTTAACGTTAGATATTGTATTTGGAGGTTGAGGATTAGATGTTTGATTTCTCTTGAAGGATCTAAAAGGTTTTTCAGAAGAGGACTCAACTACCTATTTTTTAATTTCTACCATCTCATTTGACATGGTTTTAAGGAATTTTTGTAAGCCTTCAAGATCGAAGGGATCCTAAGGGATTTCTTCCTTGATTCATCCTTAAATGTAACCTTTTTAATCTTTCTTTCGTCCTGAGCAGTCTTCTTTTCTAATTCAATTATTCTCTTTTCTACAACCAGGGCTTCTTTCATGTTTTCTACTAAAGTAGCCTTATTGGTTGTATCCTCAAAAATGGCGATATTGGAAGGAAGAGAGAAAATATACCATTCGATTTGCACATCAACAATAGGGCTTGATGTAATTGGGATTTTGTTTAGAATTTTATTAAATCTTGAATTAAAACCTTTGATCTTTTAACCTGATTTTTCTTTTAAATTAGAAAGTTCATTAATAAGGGATGCAGTTGTGCGGTCATCACTGAATTTAGCTAAAAATTGTTCTTCAAGCATGTCCCAATTAGTAATAGATCCTGTTGGTAATGAAAAATACCATGAACCTTCCCAATCCTTGAAGAGTGTAGGGAAACAATATTACTACACAATCTTCTTCAACTACTTCATTAAGATTAATGAATAACATATAATTGTGGAGATGCCCGTCAACAGGTAATCCATCATCAGGATTAAATTTTGGTAGCCATATTTTAGGATGTTTAGGTAGATCATGGAGAGGTGTTGGGATTTTCACAACTCCAGGATTGGCCCATGGTCTAACTAGTGGTGGGGATGGATTTTTTTGTCTTCCTGCCATTATTGAAGTTTGGGAAGAGGTGGATCTTGAGGGTGATTGTGTAGAAGAAGAGGCAGGTTGTGTATTAGTGCTAGATGAACTGGCACCAGTACTTTGAGAGGAAGGGGTATTAACAGAATTGATCAGAGGGAATGAAGGAGTTTGTGGAGGTGATTTTGAAAAAATCTCACTAGTTGAATTGAGGATTCTGTGATCCATATCAAGTTCATAAGAAAAAAAATTCGGCGTAAATCAGATGATAGATCATTTTTCGACGCGTTTCAAGCCAACTAGTGTGGTTCATCGTCAGGACAAGTTGAAGAATCGGATCTAGGCTGCATGTTGAATAGTCAGAGTAGAATCTATAACGACTATATTTGACTAGGTACCCATAGCGGCTATATCTGATCAGGTAACGACTATATTTAACTGGTAGGCTAGACCTTCTAACAACTATATATTACTGGGAAACGACTAGTTGTACTGGATAAGGGACAGGGATAAGAAAGCATAACTATATTTGAGTAATATATTTAAGTAAAATAAATAAATAGTTAGTTAGTTAACCTCAGTAAAATATTAAATAAATAAATAATTGTTAAATTAATAGTAAGTTAGTTATACCTTTATTAAGTTAAAATTTTTAAATTTATATAATTAAATAGTTAGTTTATTTAAGATAATGTAAATAAGGTAACATAAGAACTATACATAAGAGTTAATATAATTAAATATTTCATATTTATTTAATTAATAGTAATTTTTATATTTAACTAAATGATTGTTGTAAGATCTATTTCTTAATAGAGTATAATAATAAGAATAATATTTTTATGTTCTAATTTTTAATAAATTAATCCAATCTTATTATTTTTTATTTTTTAATTCATAGAACATATTATCATTTTTAAATTTAAGCCTAAATGAAGATTGAATTTCAATATCAAAATAATTATTATTTTTCTACTCCATAATTAAGCTAAATTCTGTAAATACATAATTGTTTAAAATAAATTCAAATAATAAAGCCTTCTACGATATAAACTAACCACTGGAGGGAGATTAATAAGGAAGGAAACCAAAGAGGTTTAAAGAACTATGGCAAAAGAGAGTAGGGAAAAAACCTATCTCAAGGGAAATAAGAGCAAGCAAATAAAAGAGGGAGGGGAGGAAGGGAAGGATATGGTTAAGACGTGAGGGTAGGAACCCAACAGCGACTTATCTTCCAACTTTCCTCTCTATTGAGATTGCTAGGCCTTTTCTCAATTTCAAGGGCTTCCCTAAATTTTTGGTGATGGAACTACGAAACTCTAGCAATAACATTGGCCTCTTTGATACAAACATGTTGTTTGGTCTTCTTAGCATGCTCTGCTAGTGGATCTTTGTGACTCAAATTTCTTAGTCTTTTTTCCAGAAAGAAGGTAAAGGAAATTCAAATGGAGGAACCCCATGCTTCTTGCTTTGAGAACGAGTTAAAATTTGAGTGGGTTGTAAATTAGAGGTTACACTTCCTTTAGAAGCTTCAGATGGGACGTTCTTTTCTACCGAAATAGAAATTTCTCCCAATTTATTTATTAAAATATGGACTTTAGGTGATTCTAGATTATCATTTGAAGAGGGTACTTCAGAAAATGTGCTAGAAGATTTAGGAGGTGATTTCTCAACTTTTGATTTAGAAATTAGAGTTTTGGATGAAGATCTAGAAGTTGGGGGTGATCTTGATGGGGAGTGACTCTTGGAATGGATTTTTAATTTAGAATCAGTTAGTTTTGCCATTCATAGTTGGAGGCCCTCCTTCTAGCATAAAAAATGTTGATGCCTCGAAAATAATTGCAAAAGCATTGGGGATAACCAGCCATTCGGGGACTTAAATATCGTCCCTTTTCTGTTTGGAATAGTGGCTTTGATTGGATATAATGGGACTAGTTTCCCAATAAAATGTGATAGAATGGATGCAAAGTGCTTATAATCGAATCTAGGTGATAAATGCAAGTGATTATAAATTGAAGTACATGTATTAATCCATCTATTACTTGGGGTTTCTTATGTTTATGTGATCTAAAATAATTGTCCTTAGTGCATGACAATAAAGATTAATCAAACACTTGCAAAAATGAAAAGCATTTAATATAATTATTTTGATTAAATAGTTAATCAAAATAGTTGATGAAACTCGTATCACAATCAAAAAAAATTAACAAATCACTTGTATATGTATTAAAGATGACAATTATAGCATGTTCAAAAATGAATTAATGCAGAAGTGCATTAGAAAATATACATATAATAATCAATATAAAGAGGAATGACTATCAATTCATAAACAAAACACAAATACAATGATAAAAGTACTCGATGTATGTTACTCTCATCATGAAAGAAATACTTATGGTCAAGTCTTTCTCATTATGATGGTTTCAAGAATACAAAAGTGCAAGCTCTCAAAGCTTTCTCTACAAAAATTCAGGACCATTATCTAGTCATTCTACTAAGATAAGCTTGAAAGTATAGAAGTGAAAATCTCCAAAGCCTTTCCTTATAAAATTTGGGGACCCTTTCTTTGTAGACATGAAAGGGTTTATATAACAAAACTAAAATGTTAAAATAAAAAAAATACATAAAAAGTGTAGAGGAGGTTGAAACAACTCTCCTTAAAATAAGATACAATAAGACAAAAATAGAGGTTGTTGGAATGACAAGCTCATGAATGTAAATGTGTCTATTCTTCCATTCATCGTTTGAGCTCATAAATATCTAACATTGGCTTAACTTAAGGGGGGTGACATGTCCTCATGTGTAACTTTTCAGTGTACATTGCATTTGAAAGAGTGGACGAGTCAGCAAAGTAGTGAAACATTAGCCACTGACTATGTGGCTTCACAAGATATTTCTAGTAATCTCCCAATCAAGTTTTGTCATTTTTTTAATTTCTTCTTCCTTTGCTTTTGAAATTTCCCACCATTGCCTTTCCAGAACTTTATCATAAGAAATATTACCAAGTGGGCATTCTTGAATCATGTTGGCATTAGGTAGGTTATCATTGATAGTTTAAATGATGTTCTTGGAAACATCATTTTCCCTGGAGACTGCTCTTTCTACCTATTTCAACTGAATGCCCCAATCAGTAAAGAGGATTTTGTTGTGAGATTCCTCTATTCTGGGAAGGTTTGTTGCTTTGCCTTCTGGTGTATCCTGCCATGTTATAAATCTTGATATTTTATCATCAATGTCATTAAAAGTCATCCTCGGATCAGATTATTGACTCATTAGCGAATCGATTTTTACACATAGTGGATTGATGATCGATAAATTTTGACAGAATATTGCTTGTTGCTATGATAACAAGGTGTTTAGCTCCAATGCTTCCTTTATAAAGTCTTCCACTTTATGATTGTCCTTTAGCTGATCAATTGAAAACTAGTTGTCAGATTTGAGTATCCTTAATACTGATCTCTGCCTGCTGTTGGAGCTTTAATTGATAAAAACTCTACTAGAGTTGGGACAAATGTGTCTTAACTTGTTAATGAATAATTTGTTTTTCCTCTACCAACTACTATTCCAATTGTTGAATCCTTTATTCCTTTTCCCTGATCAGTTGTTGAACTTATACTTCTTTATCAATCATGGCAGATACATAAGCACCTGCAAACTATGACAACTTAGTTAAATTCTCTAAATGATAAATTTGTGTATCCTTCCACACTATGTCCATTGGTATATCACCAGGAATGACTGTTGATGATTTCTCCGCTCTTCTCATTTTTCTTTGTCTTTTCACCACATCCCAATGTTTGAGACTATAAAAGATGTCGAGAGGAGGGATTTCTTCCACTTTAAGAAAAATTTCGGATGAAGGAAACGTTGGGATGATTTCAATTTCATCTGTAGTAACAAATTTATTAGAAGCCCTATCAGTAAACAAGCTCTGTCCTTTGTTCTAGGGTGTGCTGACTGTTTTCTCTAGCTTAGTATTCTCTACCCATTGCTATCCTTTTAATTGTTGATAAAATTGTTTCCAGGCTTCATCTAGTTCATTATTGAAGGGTGTTTTATTAGTATGGATTTCTGGTGATTGATCTTCCAATTCAATATCCTTAGAAACCTTCTCTAAGTCTTGTTCTAAATTCTGCTCTGAATTCTCCTCTGAATTCTTCGCTTCTTGGGAAATTTGTTGAGAAATCCTCAGCAGATCGAAAGGGATGTTCTGTAGTCTTTTTTCCCTATATTATTTGAATTGTGCTATATTTTTTGGATTAATTTTCACTGTGGCTAGGTGATTTGATTGTGAAAACATCTCGACAAACTAAAATAGGTCATCATAGTCATCATCTTCATGATTGAATTTCCCGATTTGTACTTGAGAAACAACATTTTGTGCTACTTTGTTTGGATCGAACTATTTGCCAGACACATTAGTAAGATTTAAACATTTTATGTTATCGATTTCAAGAGAAGCATGCTTGAAATAATGTAGAGAATACACACTGCATTGGATAGGGAATGAAGACCATAAATATTTCTTGGTTTCCTTTAGGGTTTTTGTTAAACCATCCCATATAGCTTGATAGGAAATATCCTTGTCCAGTAGTTTATTAGGGACATATAATGGGAGAATATGAGGAGCTGCCAGACTTCCATAGACTATAACATAGGTAAATAGTTCTACACCAAACCACCTGCCTATAGGTATGAAATCAATTTTTACCTCTTCAGACAGTCTTGGGGCTATTTTATCAAAAATGACTTGGTGTATTGGTAAAATGACTCCGTGGGAAATTTTATAAAAAAGGGCATGGAAATTAGAATCCCATAGGATTTTATGATATACATGGATAGGAGTGGGCATTGAATGGTCCATTTCCATCCCATGATTGGGAAATATGAAGTGAAACAAATTGCATCCATGATATATGCGCTCATAAAGAATGGTGGAACTACTCTGGTAGTAATATACCGATTTTTTCAGTATTCTCAGATTTGGGAGGAAATATTATTTGAAAGGATAGTGCCCCAATCCATTATATAAGAATATGATGTTGCCTCAATAAGAGTAACCCATTCGATTGAGAATTTAGCTATATTAGGGTACCCGAATAGCCTACACATCATAGTTGTGACATAACTATAGGGAGAGGCAAGAGAAGACAACGAGTACATACCCGACTTTTCATGTTTGTGTTTGTTTGTGTAGGATCTCCATCATCTAATTGGATATGATTCCACCTCATTTTCGCTTGCAAACTATTTGAGGAAATCTTTTCCATATACCTTCTCTAGGCCAGGTATATGGTACGTTTTCTTCAAACCTTGAGTTGTAAAAGACCCGATGACTGTTTTTCTTGAAGTAAAGAATGTCCTATCAACAACATTGATTTTCTCAATTATCCATTTCACCATATTAGTATAAGGAAGGGTCTTGGGTTGATAAACGATCCTGTGAAGAAAAGAGCTGGTGACTTCATAGTTGGAGGTTTAAGAAGATGAAGTAGCATCTGTTGTTACCACTCTTTGAATTACCTTGGGTCCTTCACTTTCAAGAAATTGATACATAGATTCCCATGAGGATGATCTACTATCTCTCGTGCATGTAATGTCTTAGAAAAGTGGGAGCATTTATGTTACTTCAGAAACAAGAGGTGTGGGTTGCGAAGCTACCATGGTTTTCTTTCCTTTCTTTGATTTGGTCATTTTGTTACACTACTACTTTTTGGGATTAGGCTACAATTGGAAACATAGAGGAATGAGGAACAATAGGTTTGAAATATGGGAGGCTACACATACAAGGTTTGAAATGACGGTGAATATAGTTTAAATGAGAAAAAACAGAAATATCTACATTTAGGCCATGAAATCACCTTGGGTCTTTAAATCATAAATATCGTTATAAGTCCCTAATAACTGAAATCATGGCTTCATGTGACAATTTATTATTCCATTCATGGATATTATCACAAAAAACCTTTCAAATGATAATAGTAAACATGTCTCAATGTGTTTTCCCAATATGCAATTGCGATACTATTATATCGGTAGTTTGGGTATTAGAAGTCTACGATGTGATGATCGTAATATCGCAATTGGGAGTTTGGAGGGGAGGACAATGGAAATGACCAAAAGCCTTTTGCGATTGTGAAATCGTGAAGAATGATGTGGCAGTGGAGCAGGCCCGACTGATGACTTACTATTATCTTTTAACACTCTTTTCCTTTGTTTTATTCATTTTTATGATTTTATTAAATTTGTACTTTGATAAAGAGATTTATTGCAGTCAAGAGATTTGAAGTGAATGGAGCGGCCTCTCTTTTTCCAATTTGCGATTCATCTGGATGCGACATATTTATAGGGTTGTGTTAACTGTTATATCGGGTCCAGAAGGTTTGTCGCATATCAAAATTATAGTGGTCCTCTGGGATTTTTAAATTACACTCGTTATAAGTTTTGCGATGCGAGTAAGCTCTGATATAGAGCAGATATTTAACAATACTTAAGTATTTTAAAGCTTAAGTATGTTTTTGTTCTCGATGGCTATACATATTGGGATATGTGATTAAAATATACATTATCGCATCGCATCATTTCAAAAGGATAAAACAGGGAGTTGTTCATTAGGATTTGTGAAGTGCGATAACGCTGAGATTTCTTTGAGGCCAACTCATTTGAGTTGTTTAGGCTAATGAAATTTGAATTTTTAATTCAAATAAACTAAAATTTGTTCTTTTAAAACACTAAAATGTTTTATTTTTCTATGATTTAAAAATTTAAAGGGTCCCCATTATTTATATAATATTTTCCTAAGAGATTTATATATAAATAAATGGGGGGTTGTTGAATAGAAAAAAAGGTGACCAAAGGTTTTAGCAGACATTATTTTAGTGGTGTGCTTACTGGGAAAATTGCATCGATGTGCTACTAATATAAAAGAACTGGTACTCTAAATTTAAATAAAAGAACTGTGACTAGAAGTAAATGTTTGGAGAACCAACCATTAAAATTATAATAAAAATGCATCGGCATATATTATCTATGATAGCATGCACAGAGGCATTGAATGCAAACACCACTGGTGCTTGAAAAGTATACTGCCTCGGTGCTTATGTCTTCCAAAAATTCCCTAGGTTGTACTTTTCAGGAAGGGCACCGAGGAAGGAAAAAAGATCTCATAGCCCTTGGTGCCTTTATCTTTTCCAATGCACCAAGTAGTTATGCATAAAAATGTATTGGTCCTGATGAGTTATATTAACAACATCGTTGCTTCAAAAGTATAACAACCCAGTGCTTATGTGTTTTAAAAATCCTTGGTGTTATACCTTTCACAAAAGGCACCGAGGTAGGCACAAAAATATTGTAGTATCGATGCTTTTGCATAATCTAATGCACCAGTGCATTAAATATGAATCTCACCAATGCATGAAATGTATATATTCCCAGTGTGTATTTATTTTACAAACACACTAGGATACTATTTTTCGTTACTGTAATCATTGTTGAAAAACTCATACTCGGAGCGGTGCACAATAATATATGATGTCCCAATATCCATTTTCTCTTTTTTACAAACGTCAACCTGTAACAACTCAATTATTGTGATTTTTTAAATATGTTATTCATTGAAAAATCGACATATATATTATAACAATATTCACATAAATTAAATTTCTATTAGTGCATTCGCATATAATGTTTGGATTAATTTGTTATATCATCAGATTTCACATATCTTCATTATAATATTTAATCATCAATATGTTTAATTAGTGGTGAAACATTTCACAGTGACATTGGACAACATAATAGAGTAAATAAAAATGTATTTTATTATATATGAATAAGAGGCTATTTGTCATACAAAATGGGATAATTATTGATAACCCCTTATCTTTCAATTGGGACACTATGTCCATTACATTAAACAAAATGTTTGATTTTCACAGACAATTATTTCAAAAAATACAACAACTTGCCTTGATATCCAAATAGATCTTCATTCTTTGCTAGAACTCTTGTCAGTGCTCAAGCTACTTCCATGAATTGGTTTATTTGGATAAATGTTTTGTTGATTGCATTGGTTGTTTCTGTCTTCTTCAAGTTCCATCTACAAACATAAAAAGAAAGTGTGATGAGTGTATATACATTGGTGTGCATAATGGAATTTGAAATAAATAATATGCATAAATGTAAATCGAAAATAAATGTACCAGCGCAAGAAGTGAGTCTTGAATTATACACATTATTTCAAAACCAAATCTCATGCCTTCTTTCAAAAACTCTTATGTTGACGTAGTTCCATAGTTTGTTTCCTGCAAGTTTTATACCCCATAATAATTCTTAGATTTAATATAAATGATTTTTTTCTTCTATTAATTATAAACTCAGAGAAGTAAAACTATACAATTTCCACAATTAATTTTTGATATGCAAACATATACTCACAACCCATATTTAACCTAATGTCAATCAATTCTTCTGATGGCTCTTCTTCTTATGTTAGCACCTATTTTAAAAATTCAACGATGGTTGTTGTAAAACAACTTAAAATATAAAAAATTAAAATCTTAAGTTGTTATAAGGAAATGTAACAATTAATCAAAAACTTTGATATCAACACTTTTCGTCCTTGTCATCTTGTTTTATGTGCTGAATGAGTTCCATTTGTTTTCTTTTCTACAAGAAAATACTTTAAAATTAATATTTACTGCTAAATTATTTGTTTATATGTATCTAATAGAAAAAACCAATGATTACATACATTTCAAGCATGTTGTTGTTGAGGTGGATCCTCTTGTGATGTAATTATGTCCATTTCTTTGATCATCTCCTTGTACACGTTTTTGGAACTTCTTATTGGCATGTTTTGGATATCAACTCGTTGATACTTTGAGATTTTCATAATCTTCTTGAAAAAATAATAAACTATTTTTATATTGATGTATGAAAACTAAATATAATAAAATTGGTACTAATAAATGAATGTTTTGTAGTAATATCTACATATAATTACATAAAAACATTTTAATTAGGAATATTACTTTTTGAATGATTCTTTTTTGTTGTTATATGCTTTTTTTATTGCAAGTTTGACAGGTCTTATTGACCATTGCTCTGGAAACACTTCCTTTAGTTTAAATATAACTTGGTTCTTGGAATCATTGGATTGATTTTGTTATGAAACCAACTCACAAAAAGAAAGAAAAGATAGATCAACGACTTCAAAATCAGCCTCTTTGAGGGGGCAACCTCTTTTACATTACACAAATGAACAACTCTTTGATGATACAAATGACTAAATCTCCTTTATATATAAAAGAGTCTAAGGGGTCACAATATAATCAAAGCTGACATAACATTAATAATATAAGGGCACAACAATAACAATAGTGGGCTTCTATGGGGCACACTAATAATAATATGGGAACAATAGGGGCACAATAATAACAATAAGGGCTACAATGACAATAGTAATGGGGGAATAATTAGTATTATAGGGACCTAACATGCCCCTCTCCTTCAAGAAAGTGTTGTCATCAACACTTGAGTAGTTCTGGATGTTTTCGTATAAAATTCTCATCCTCCCATGTGAAATCTTCAACGGGTAAGTTCTTCCACTTGATGAGATACTCTGAAATTGATTGATTTCATAGCTATCAAGTTCTTGTTTCTATGACTGCTTCAGGTTCCAATATGATTTTTACTTCCTCATCAAGTTATGGCAATATTGTTTGAAATGGGAGCTTGTCACCTATAACCTTATTTAAGCATGAAACATGGAAAATTGGGTGCACTTAGGAAGCTGCAGGAAGCTCCAATTTGTATGCCATAGTACCAATATTTTACAGCGCCTTGTATGGACCATAATACTTTGGTGATAATTTATTATCCTTCTTAGCTTTCTTGAGGGACATTTTTTTATATGGTTGTATCCATAGGAAATTATACCCAAACACCTAAATCAAAACCTCTTTCATTGCGATGTTGATTTTCCTATTGTTTCATTCTATTCTATGCCAAAGTGAGGTTATCCTTTAAGAGTTGGAGAAATTGTTGTTTATGCTCGACGTGATCTTCCACTGCTTGAACCTTAGAATTTTCTCTTAAATATGGTGTGATGGATGGTGGATGATAACCATAAAGTGCCATAAATGGGGTCATTTTTGTTGCAGTATGGGAGGAAGTGTTATACCACCATTCAGCTAGAGGCAACCATTTGACCCATTGTGTCTATTTATCAAAGACAAAGCAACGAAGATATCCTTCCAAACATTTTTTTACTATCTTAGTTTTCCCATTAGATTGAGGATGATAAGATGAACTATGAGCTAACTGAGTAATGAGACAAAAAAATAATTCTGTCCAAAAATATTAAGTGAAAATGAGATATTTGTCGCTTACAATAATATTTGGGTTTCCATGTAGCTTTGGAATTGTTTCCATAAATGCAATAGAAACTGTACTTGCTTTAAATGGTTGAGATAATGCAAAAAAGTGTGCATACTTGGGAAGTCTGTCAGATACCACCATGATGACACTCTTTCCTCCAGACTTGGGTAAACCTGTGATAAAATCCATTGAAACCTCCTCCCAACATTGGCCTAGAATAGATAAAAGGTTGTAATAGACTTGGGGTCTTATTTTTTTCAACTTTATTTTGTTGGCAAACCAAACATTTTGCCACAAAATTTTGAATATCCGATTTAAGGCCATCTCAAAAAAATTCCTTCTTAACCTTGTGGTAATTTTTTAAAAACCCTGAGTGCCCTCCTAAGGGAGATGTGTGAAATTTCATAAGAATCTTTTGTTTGAGTTGAGAATTCTTACATAGGTATAAGCGATCTTTGTACCATAACGAATCATTTTTCCAACTAAATTTATTAGATGTACTAGGATATTGTTGTAACTTTGGAATGAGTTCCCACACTTCTTTGTCATTCTTCCATTCATCCCTTGCTTCATTTCCAATCTGGTTGGATAATATAAATGGTGCAATGTAATGCTTCCACATCCTCATCCTTTCTTGAGAGTGCATATGCCACAAATTTTTTCTTCCCTTTTTTGTAGATGATTTCAAAGTCATAACCCAACATCTTTGTGACCCATTTTTTCTACTCTTCTGAAGATAATCTTTGTTCTAAAAAGCATTTAAGACTATTATGATCTATTTTTATCTTGAAGTGTCTTCCCATTAGTTAGGGTCGCCATTTCTTAAGTGCATGTAATATTTCCAACAATTCCTTCTCATATATAGCTTTGTGTAAATAATTTCCTTTGCTTGGATGACTTTCGAAAGAAACGGGTCTTTCTTCTTGCATTAAAACAACACCAATTCCATTTCCCAATGCATCACATTCCACAATAAAAGTTTTTGTGAGGTCTGGTGTAGCTAAGACCAATGCTTGGCATATTGCCTCTTTAAGATGTTCAAAGGCCTTTGTTGCTTCTGGAGTCCATGAAAATTCATGTTTCTTCAATAATGTTGTTATAGGTGCTACTATTCTCTAATAATTCTTAACAAACTTGAGATAATACCCTGTCAACCTGAGAAATCCTCATAGATTCTTTATGGCTATGGGGATTTTCCATTCCTTAATGGATTTAATTTTTCTAGGGTCTGCCTTAACACCTTCATGAGATACAATATGACCCAGATATTCCACCTCTTGTACTCCAAAGAAACATTTGGAGATTTTTGCATATAATTGTTTCTCCTCCAATAGTTTGAGCA
This sequence comes from Pinus taeda, assembly GCA_000404065.3. Taxonomy (NCBI): domain Eukaryota; kingdom Viridiplantae; phylum Streptophyta; class Pinopsida; order Pinales; family Pinaceae; genus Pinus; species Pinus taeda. Next base: position 91,722 of record APFE031738852.1, read on the forward strand.
CCTTATCAACATGTTGAACATCATCCTTCCAAGACTTCTTGTAGATTAGTATATCATCAAAAAAATTACTAACATAAATTTTCTATGGGTGGGTTTGAAAATAGAATTCGTCAAACCTTGAAATGTAGAAGGTGCATTGGTAAGGCCAAAAGGCATGACCAAAAATTCATAATGACCCTCATGAGTTCTAAATGTTGTTTTCGAAATGTCTTTAGTCTTCATTATGATTTGATGATATCTTGAATGAAGATCCAACTTGGTGAAGTAAATTGATCCGTGCAATTCATCCAAGAATTCATTAATGACAAGAATGGGAAATTTATCTTTAATAGTGATCTTGTTGAGCTCCCTATAATCCAGACACATGCACCAAGATCCATACTTCTTATGCATCAATATACTGGAGCAGAGAGAGAACTTTGACTAGGTTTAATTATACCAGCCTCCAACATTTCTGCAACCATATGTTAAATTTCACTCTTTTGGGCATAGGGATATCTATAAGGAATAATGTTTGAAGGAACACTTCCTAGAATCAAATGAATAACATTATCATGATCACAAATAGGTTAAAGGCCTTTGGTAGTCTCAAATACCTTGTAATGATTGTCACAGACTTTTTGGAGATCTAGAGAAATAAATGATTTCGATGTGGGAACCTCTAGTGAACATAATTGTGCAATTACGCCTCATTGTTATTTCTTTAGAAGATTTGTCATTCTGTTAGAGCTGATTATCTTTCCCAGTTTCCCTGCGATACTCCTTTATTCAACTTCCTTTCCTTCTGAACAAAATTTCATGAAAAGTTCTTGAAAATTAAAAGCTATTGTACTCAAAGATTGTAGCCATTGGAATCCGAGTACAACATCAACACCACCCATTGGAATGGAAAGCATTGGGTTCAATACATATTCTCCCATGTATAGCTTAATATTATGGCACTTTCTAGAGAAATTTATGGTTTCTCCAATTGCAGCCATCACTTTACACTCTAATGCTAGATATAGGAAGCAATTCAATTCCTTGGTTATCTTACAATGAATAAAAGTATGGGTACTACCCTAATGATTCAACAATATTACCTTTTTCTTCTTGATATGTCCTTCTATCTTGATAGTTTCAGCAGTGGTAATTCCAGCCAATGCATTACAAGATATGGTCGGATTCATTTCATCTTTCTCTAGGGTTTGTTCCTGGTGTATATCCTCTTCTTTTGACGTTTCTTGTTCCTTTTCTTCCTCCTCTTCACAATCTATGTAAAATAATTTCTTCTCAGCACACTTATGACCTTTAGTGTATTTCTATCACAATTGTAACAAAGCCCCTTTGCTCTTTTCTTCTTCCCATTTTTGTGGTGTCAATCTTGTAGGTTGTGGAAGGCTAGGGGCAACAACACTTCCATATTTATAGTTGTGAGTGGTAGGCTTCCTTTTTTCCATAACTTTTCTTTCCATTTTCCTTGCCAACCTGAATGCCTTCTCCAATGAATCAAGTTCCCAAAGGCGAACCTTATGTTGGATGTTATCCTTTAAAGTCCCTATGAACACATCAATCCTATGCTCCTTTGGAATAGATTTTACCATTATATTAAATTTTTGGAAGTCATCAATGTGCTCCATCATTGAACCCTTTTGTTTGAGATTTATCAATTGGCTAAAAAAGGTGTTGTTTTTCATATCCTCATAATGTGCTATCATTTCTTCCGTAAAAATTGCCCAAGTGACAATTTGTTTACAAGATCAAAACCATCGATACCATACAAACTAATTTGGTTCCAAGTATAAATTTGCAATTCATACCTTTTGTGTGTTTTTCACATTATGGAGATCAAAATATTGCTCCATCTATAGTATCCATGTTACGGGATCCTTCCCATAAAACTTCCCCATATTGATATTTGGAACATGGTAGGTCTTCAACCCAATGTTAGAGTCTACGAAATCATGATTAACATTTATTTTGTTCTCATTATGAGTTTCCTTTACTACCCTTTCACCATTAGTAAAAAATTATTGTAGAAAATTTGTCAAATTTGTCTTCAAATCTTCCATTTTGCCTTCTATCTTAGCTTCCACATCATTCATCTTAGCTTCCATACCTTTCTTTAAACCATCCATATTAGCTTCCATGCCTTTATTGAAACCATCCATCTTATTTTCCACGACATCCATATTAGCTTCCACACCTTTCTTTAAACCATCCATCTGAGCTTCTTTTACTTTTTGTGAGAGTGAAGTTTGTTGCACTTGGTCTTGTAATTTTGATATATCATGTTGCATTTTTTCCTCTTCCTCATGAGTCATGCTAGAGATTTCAGGTTGCTTACAGGGCATTTCCATTTTATTTCTTTGGGGAATCAATTAATGATAATTATGCTTAATTATGCCCTTTTAATTCCTTCAAACTAATTTTTCAAACCAAACTTATGAAAAATAAAAACAAAACTACACACCTTTTTTCACTTTGTATGAGCTTGATATTGAATTTGATGTATCTTTGAAATTCTGTATCTCTAAGGTCTAAAATTGTGAACTATGGTAGCCCTCTGAGCCTCTTTCCAAGCTACTAGTCTGATTGAAATTGGATTCTCCAAGAAAGAGTTATGCCCAATCTCCCAAGGTGACCCGGTTATACACTTTTTCAGTAGAGCGAATTTGTACAAAGTGCCACGTGTCACTGTTTCAACCTTTGGACTGAAAAACGATGCAAAAAACACTAACTTCCGTCCTCTTTCTATAACTTCTTATGAAATTTCAATATGGTACTCAGAGAGAATGTTATGGTGATTTTACCAAGGTCACCTGTTTGGGATGTAATTTGGGAACCTACAAAAACCCTAACTTCCTTAGATCATATCTAGGAAAATATATCGAGACAAGATCTTAAATTTGGACCCAAGGATCATCAAGGTTGCGGCTCAAATGAATTTTTTTTAGCTTCTGAAACATCACCGAAGAAAAGTTATAGAGAAAATTCCACAATGACATGTTTGGAGCAGCAAAACCCTAGAATCCAAAGCTCTGATACCAAATGTTATGAAACTAGCTCACAAAAAGATAGAAAAGATAGATCAACGACTTCGAAATCAGCCTCTTCGAGGGGGAAAAAATGAAAAAAATTGATGATACAAATGACTAAACCTCCTTTCTATATATAGGAGTCTAAGAGGTCACAATATAATCAAAGCTGACATAACAATAATAATATAAAGGAAAAACAATAACAATAGTGGGTTTCTATGGGGCACACTAATAACAATATGGAGACAATAGGGACACAATAATAACAATAAGGGATACAATGACAATAGTAATGGGGGAATCACTAGTATTATAGGGACCTAACAGGTTTTTGTATTATAAGTGGAAAGTACATATATACATTCATTCCACTATATCCCTCATTGTTTTGTAAAATACACCCCCCCCCCCTTTCATTAACCTCCAACACCACTCCAGATGAGCCAAGGACCAATTCATCTTCATTTAGATGTTAAATATTTTTTTATTTTCTTAGAAAAAAATTCTTTTACTTCATTGTTGGCTCCTGTAGAACATTAAACATATGTGAATTAATAGATTGTTTGAAACACATTATCCAATATTTGTAAGTGCATTATTAATGAAAATTCGAAAGCAAAATAAAAAACTCATATTGAATAGTATTTTTTGATTCACCTGATTCATCCTTCTGCAATTTTTCTATTAGGATTTTATGCTCGTCTACACTTATATAATAAATAATCTTGTCGAGCTTCCTCATTTCGTGGCTCTACATGACACATACTAACCAATACATATTAGTTAAACTTACATATAGTTCAGACATATTAATTTTGTAAAGAATTTACAAAGAACTTACCTTTCTGCTTTTTTGTATGTGTTATCATTGTGCCAATCAATTATTTTTGTTACTTGAAAAATTCTCAAACATTTGTTTCTCAATAAACAACTTGTACCATTAAATAAAGAAGCCATTAATTATATTTTATAAATAAATCCCATAATTTTAAGCCAAAAAAGGTCTTATAACTAGTACATTATATGCATAAATGCACTCATGGATTTAATTTAGTAAACACACTGGGGTGTTTAATTTAGTAAGCCCACTGGGTGTTTAATTATTGAGCATTGACAATGAAAATTATTATTTTTAAATAACTTTAAATTATGATGGTACAATATGTAACAATAAAAAAACCACCATCACAGTAAAAAATGAAAACATAAAAAAATGAACACAAGTTTTTTGGACTTAATTGTGTTATCTGGTAGAGGCACACTGGTGCATTATATTACATAGGGTACACTAATACACATAAGCCAGTTAAAAAAAATGGACAGGGCCAATAGGGTTTGGATCTAATGCAATAAGTTGCCCCTCTGCTTTACATGTCAAACACCTTATACATAGTAACAAAAACCCATTAAATATAAAATTCCTAAAGTGAAAAGCCCTAACCGTGAAGTGGTAGAGGGAATTAAACCCTAAGGTGAAATTTTGCACTCACATAAGCAAGAAGAAGCAAGGGTTTAAGGTAAGTATTGAGTTTTTTTGGTCTTTTTCCAAGTTTTAATTAAATCTAAATAGGAACAAAGTTTGTAAAATATGTTATTAGTAAAATCAATGGTAAAACTTATACTGTGCAGGTTTTTTATTTTCTTTTATTTTTTATTTTTTCTGAATTTTGATTAAATCTAATAAATATTGTGATTTTTTTTATTAGTAAAATCAACAATAAAATTAGTTTTTTTACTATGCATGATTTTGCGTGAATCATGCCTTTCAAATTTTGATCTTCTGAATAGTCCTGTTGTTCCAAAGTGTTCTACTGCTCCATAGTGCTCCAAGTATGTCTCTCTTATAAATATCACCTTGAAATTTTGAGAAAAATAATGAAATAGTGAATAACTTCTTACTATTTATACAAATTTATGAAATTACATTTTGAAAAATAAGTTATTGCTCATTTTTCAATTTGAAAAAAATAAAATTGCGTCCTTTTTTTAATGCACATCGATGTGTTTCATAGTAAAAAGCACTGACGCGTTTAAGAGTAACGTACACTGATTAAGATAACTTATTAGTGCACTAAATTTTTTTAATGCACTGATATGATAGAATTATTTTTTATTTTTATTTTTGAAATACTGGAAACTAGTGTAGTTATTAATTTAAATGCATCGGTGTAGTTAATTTTACAAGAGTGCCGATATGCTTTACAAGTTATCTGAATTTTTATTTTCACATAAATGACATATTCATCTCAAATTATCCTTTAGGATGCATTCACATGAGTTATAATAGTTCATAGTATACATTTTATGCTTAAAGTTGCCTTATTCTTGAAAAATGGTTTGAAAGCTATATTGAAATTCAAATTGTGGTTTTTTTGTCCCAAAGAAAAATCGTAACTTTCATTATCTAAAATATTGAAAATTACATGTTATAGATGCTGCAAGGAGAATATCTCAAAAATTGGTGGCCATAATTGCCACAATCCTATATAGAGTTTAAAAATTGATTGATACATAACTGTAGCTAGAAACCAAAAACATATAAAATATATTTGTTACATGATAACAATTTGTGAAGTGTTGGTACAATTTTATCTTAGTTTGATGTTTAATTCATTATTAGCATGTGTATGTTAGCTTCATTAAATTGTTATAAAAAACAAAAGAGACAAGAACACAAATGTTTGGCTTTCTTCCAAGGCCAAAAACACACACATAAATTCTTCTTACATATTCCATTGACGAATACCAAGACCATGACTCTTGACACAATTTGCCTCTCCAAGACCAAGACATCAACCCTCTTCCTTGCCATTGTTGAGATCATCATCATCACTACTGCTTACACGGATGCCATCAAAGTGGCGCTACTACTACAATTTTAAATGAGATCATCATCGTTGCTTTCACCAAGACCATAGTTTCTATATCTGCATTGAAATCACCATGGCTACAACATGAATGCTTTCACAACAGTATCATTGAAATCGTTTGCTAACTGTACTGAGATCATTGCTGCACTCCGAGACAATGAGATCAAAAAATCATGATCTATAGCTATTATGATTATGGTTATTCCAGGATCAAGATTGTGATCCTTATTTTTTCTCCTAGTAGTACATCAAGATTGCATCATATTAAGTTTGATAGTTGTGGTAACTAATGAGACTGCATGTCTCCTTTCATAGGTATGCCAAGGATCTCTACCATCATGTAAACTCCTTTCATGGTTATGCCGAGATAGTCTAGATCTACTTCATACAACCCTAATAACTACAATTCATCATGTTGAGGCTACTACAGATATGTCATCCTTAAGATCAATGTGATTTCTAACAAGACAGTAATATGTGTAAAGGTCGAGGATAGTCCATCCATAGAGACTGTGTCCTCATGTCGAGAATGAAATAGAGTCACCACTTCATTACTTAATTTCCCAGATCACATGCTACCTTATCTGCTCTTATCCATCCGAGGATATCACCTTTAGATCACACGTATTCCTAGAGGAGGTTGATCTAGGTTCAGCTGCTCCTTATACCCATCTGAGGAGGCAACTAAACCCTAGATCTGTGCCACAGAAAAATGTGGATCTTTTTCTCCTTAGTCACTCGAAAATTCAGAGACAAAGTGTGATTTCTGTTCCTCCTTAACTGTGGCTTCCTCACCCAATCATATGCTCCTTGACTACGACTCCTTCATGCGAAATTCTCAGAGGCATCCAAAATTTTTCTTCATCTATTTTCACTGACCCTAGATGGGTATTTATAGTGGTCATGTCCATATATTTGAGCCGACATGATCCCATGAAGAAACATGTCATTTTTCCAAGCCGACATGACATCCATTTATATATTTAAGTCATTTTAGAGCCGACATAAGATTTCTTTGTTGGTTTGCTTGCATATTTCGGTGAGCTTGCTTCTAAGGTATTGATTTTGGTCTTGGAGGGTTGTTATACAACTTTGAGGACTTGTATACATTTACATAGGCTCGTGAAGATCTTTCATTACATGACATGACTCTTTGACAAATAAATTGAATCCTAATGACATCAAGAAGATGCCTTTGACCTAATTATACTTCTCGGTCATGAAACTCATGTAGCAAGGAATAAAAAAACAATTTATTCCTTTTATTACATCATTTACAAAGATCATGTCATTGTGAAAACTAAACCTAGTTAAATTTTCTTCAACAAAAAAGAGGTCCATCTATGTGTTGTGTAGGATCAAGCTGTTGCCACTTCATGTGGCTGAAGATCAATGAAAGGCGTGTGAAAATATTGATAGAACTCATGTCCTATATGTTCTTGTATCATCTAACTACCAAAATGTTGTTGCGCTGCTTCTTTGGATAAACTTTCAGAAATATGGTTCCTTTCCCTATAGATATGATGAAAAATTGCATAGTTAAAATGTGATTTTATTGTAATAATTTCTTCTAGCAGATTTCTTAGTTTGTGCATGTGACATTCTGACTATTGATTGAACCAATTTATGACTAGTTTAGAGTCACCAAATATCTACAGTTACGGACATCCTTTCTCAAGGGTAAAAATAATAAGAAGTCTAAGGCTATTAAGTTTTGCATAGTTATTTGTGCCTCTCCCTCAACCCATCCTCATATTGTAATAATGATCTTCATTTAAATACAAAATTTCTCGTCCACCACAACCATCTTGTTGAGTAGATCCATCAAAATATGCCTAAGAGAAAGTCTTGTCGATGATTTCTGTGTTAATTTTTTGGTGATTATGTTTCTATTCATCCTCATGGATCAAATTATAAAGTGCCACTATGTTGGAACATGTAATATTCTAGTTAGATACCTTATCTTGAAAAATATTTCTGTTTCTTCCTAACCAAATACCCCAACAAACCAGAAGGGGTAGGCTTCAGAGCTTTATAGGATGAGCCCTATTCCACCATGATTCCCAGCTTCTTGAATAGTTTCTCCCTACCACCTAATATTGATTTCCAATGATTGATATACCTCATTCCCAATTTGGATTGTTGTGGAACAATGAAAGAACAAGTGATTGATTGATTCTTTATTTTTCTTGCATAATATGCAACATGTTGTTACCTAAAATTATCTTTGTTGCAAATTGTCTCTCGTGGGGGCTTTATTACACAACATAAACCAGATAAAAATCCTATTCATAATGTGGTTATATGGTTCTCAAAATTAATTTTAGGTATATACAAAATAAATTATTTTCAATTGTGCTCAAATGTAGGGAGAAAATCTCATAATATGAAATGGCCAATTATTCAAATTCTAGCTCATTCCATATTGCTCAAAGCCCTTCATAGTGTTTACCCTTTCCATCTCCAATAAGTTTATAGTTTATTTAAATGTCGATTATCTAATTGATTTTTTTTATCCATGTGAATTTGAATAAAAATGTATTAAAATTTGTAGGATAGTGATTCTGAATCGAGTTCAGATGCAAAAAATACTATACTAGTTCAAAAATGTTGGAAGCTCTTTTTAGGAGCAACATACCGCAAGTAGTTGGTATATGAAAATGAACAACCACTTTACCCTACCAATTGTAACATGCCTTCTTCCAGCCATAATACTGGGCTAACGATGGTAACAATTGTTTCAGATAATGTAATTTCAACAAACCAATTTCATTGTGCTTACTAATATCATTGATACACTAATGTTCAATATTTTTTGAAATGAGGATTCTAGTGATGATGAGGGACCCACCTACCATCTTCTAGTGCACCCCACTACAATGTCAATTCGAGAGAAGACTGCATTAAGAGAAAAACTCGGAGAGGAAGCATACCAAGAGTGGTTGAATCAACTACCTATTCAATTCCCACTATGTCCAAATTCACCAATTAGGAATGACTACAACAATAGTATTTCTTCATCACAAGTTGGAAATAGAGGCAATCAAATAGAGGTTGTTATGGATTATTACTTACGAGATATGATTATCATGGAGATAATGTTGTTAGATGCATTCTAGAACGATGAGTTAGGGGATGATGCTCATATCACTTATACATTTTTAGAAAGCTTGAAATATGCTTCCACCAGCCCTCTCTTTGGACCTGATGTCAAGTCAAATTCTACCTAGCTGTGGAAAATGATGTTATAATACAACTTGAAAGAAAAGTTTGGCATGTTGAATACATATTGCTCGACAATATTGAGGTAATTGAACATGATCAAGTCCCTTATATTTTGAGAAATATTATCACACAATCAACATTACAAATGGTCGATTTTATGAACGTTAAATATTGACATTGTACATATATATTTCCCACCAACTACAGGTTATTCAAAGATAAGGTTCTTCTGAGTGATAATGTCTTTCCCGGTAGTTGCGAAGAGGCAAATAAGTTGTTGAAAATGTTGGTTGTTGAGTACATATCATATCATGCATGTCTGAAAGATTATATTCTATACAGACGAGAATAAGCAGATAAAGAGATGTTCGAAATGTGGGCATGACATGTACCATAAACAAATAGAGAGGGTAAATCACATGGTCATCCTCATAAGATATTGTGGCACATGCCTATAATCCCAAGGATTCAAAATATCTTTCATTGAAAATAATTATCTATGTTGTAGGGTTAACATGCCTCACACAGAAGTGAGTCGGGAGCTATGTGAATCTCGATAGATTCAATAGCCATGAAGCATATAGAGGATACATAGCCCAAAAAATTCAAGGATGAAGGAAAAAGTCTATGACTCAGCATAGACATGGATGGCATCAACCCATATTCCCTCCAAAACACAAAATATTCTATTTGTCTTGTAGTAGTGATCAATAACAATATACCCCCATGGTTGTCCGTGAAGAATGAACATGTTATGATGGCTCTCATAGTCTCTGGTAGAAGACAAGTGAAGAATATGGATGTATACTTAGAACTATTGGTAGATGAATTGAAGGAATTATGGGAAGGGATACATGTATACGATGTATCAAGACCTATCACAATAGAGAGGAGTTTATGTTGTATGGCATATGTGCTTACACCACACATAATTATCCAGGCTTAGGAGTTTGCATTGTTAAATTACATGTCTATTGTTTTTATATATGTAACAATATTGTTTCACATATTAATCTAATTCACTGCAATTGTTCTCATCTTCATGATTGCTAATTTTCCCTCTATACAATAATTTCGTTGGTGTTGTAACAAAAGGGTATCATGGATGTAAATGTTGTGGACATTTTATGAAGGCTATGTGGTCCAACCACCTACGAAAGGAAGTGTATGACTGCTCTAGCGTATTCCTCCCAAAAGAACACCCTTAGAGATTAGCAACATACACTTTAAATGGTAAACCAGAGAGAACCTAGAGGACCACAACAATGACACCAACTAAATGTATTAGAGCATATGAGAGAGAGAAGGAGAAGGATATTACAAAAATATTCGATTCAAATGGGGAGCCTATGTTCAATGATCTAGAATTCTTTGATACTTACGTTGAGAAATTGCCCATTGGGATGAAAAGAAAATTTGTCTTTTATGAGCTACCATATTGGGAGAATCTTAAGATTTCACACTTATTAGGTCCCATGCATATATTTAATAATGTGTTATCTTCTTTACGGAGGCACATATCATTGAAAGAAAATGATACATTGGCTGTTAGGAGAGATCTTATTTCTTCAAAAAAAAAAAAACATTGGCCAAGACAAGAAAGTAGAGAAGAGGCTAATCCCTCTTGGTCTTTCAAAGAAGGTGATGTCCCATGGATTTTAAATAAAGACGATATTTATTTGACAAAGGAAGTTATAATGGGTGTGAGGGTGCCTTCTTTATATGGGTCTTCACGACAACGCTGCTTGTATGGAAGACTATTTGTCAGGGTTGAAATTGCATGACCATTTGAAATTTCTAATATTACATATTCAAAACATGATTTTATTATTTTTATGCCATGGGATACAATATAATTAATTTTTTTCTCCGTTTATTTTGCAGTGTCATTATCCTTTTCTTGCAAGTAGTTGTGTGAACCGTGACTTCCCCCAATATCTATTGCATGCCATGTCTAAATTATCTGCATTTGTACATTGGATCACTTCAAAGATATTCATATGGCCAAGATTCCATGGTGGCATCAAAAGATAGCTAAGATTGTTTGTATGTTTGAGAAGGAACTGCTGATGAGTTTCATGGACTTGTAGGTTCATCTTCTAATTCACCTGGTAGATGAGGTTATATTAGTTGGGGTGGTTTCTTTTCATTGAATGTTCTTCATAGAGAGGTACATGAAGAAATTGAAAGGTGTTGTTTGATAAAGGTTAAAACCCTAGGGGTCTATGGTAGAGTGGTACACATCATATGAGTATTTCTATTATACCAGTGAGTACATCAAGTAGATCGAAAACATAGCAGGTGAGGTGATTTGGGATGATAAAAGAGATGAAGACAAAAAAGAAGGGGAGCTTCTCAAAACAAATGGAAAAAGGCGTGTGATAAAGATAAGTGACTTATAGTTTCTCAAATTTCTACACATTAGCTATTCACACTGAAATTCATAATGTATATTTTGATCTCATACATACTATTTATGTGACTTTGATTTCATTATTGAATTTAGAAATTGAAGCCATCAACAAATTCATTATCTACAATTCAGAAGCAACACAGCTGTGGGTCTCATTGTATGTGTTATCGCCAAAATAGGACCCTGATAGGTTGTTGATCAGACTATCTCGGCATAACTATTTCAAACCAAACTTTTGGCTGAGGCTTAGCCTCCTTAGCCTGAGAGGCCTCTCTCAAAGGTTAATGATATTTATTGATGATAATATAGATGGCTAACTCTATCTTGGTTTTGTGTGTTTGTAGGTTGAAAAGATGAAGGCTTGCTACCATTGGGCTATGGAGTCAACAAGTCAATAAATTCAGTGGCAAGGTTTCTTGACATGAAAGCTGAGGCAAATGAGGTTCTTAAACAAAGAAAATTCACTCAATAACATAAGTCAAAAGAGTCATTCCATTACTAAAGGAAGTCAGAGCATAGGTTTATGAATTCTGAATAATAGTAATGAAATCTACTGCTGATGGTTCAAAGGTGGTTTACTCACAAGATTCTGAAAAAAACAAAATCAACTCATTACTAAAGGAAGTCAGAGCATAAGATTATGAATTCTGAGTAATAGAAATGAGATCTACTACTCAACACAAGAATTCCATTACTAAAAGAAAATAAAGCACATGATTGTGAATTCTGAATAATAGCAATATAATCGAGTGCTGGTGGTTCAAATATAAAACACAGTCATCTTATTGTTAAAGGAAGTAAAAGCATTAGATTATGAATTATGAGTATTAAAAATAATATCTACAACAAGTAATTAAAATAACATATAGATCAAGAAAGGATTAACTCCATGAGAACTCAGATCTGTTCAAGAAAACCTCTCTGCATTACTGATTATAGTTCATAGCATAAAGCAGTAGCTGGGCCAAAAAGTCTCCAACCCCTTTCCTAATTCGACCTCTTGCTTTATATATAGCATTTACAACATGTATTCCATCATCCCTCATCAAGAGAATTCGAATTTGCCATCAGTGACACCTATTCTAACTATAAAACAAACCTTTAAATGCATTTGACAGCTAACTAGCAGTCTTAGAGACCTAATACAACTAGGAGTGTAACTCCTTATTATGATTACAAAAACCTTATCTAAACATTTAAATGCATTCTTTGACAGCTGCAACCTCATGAAGTCGAATTTGATGAAGCCTCCCACGTTGTCACCTGATTGCTGATGACAAACCCTAGAAATTAGGGAACATGTTTCCCTATTTTTAGGCTTAGGATCCTTGAAACTGGCACGTGGGACAGAGCCCTTATCTTCTCACTCATGACATATTTTACCAAATGGAAGGAGGTTTTTTCATTCCATGCCTTCTATAACAAAAATATCTCTTGTTTTTTTAAAACACTTCTCCAGCTGTCCAGAATCTGTTTTTGAAAAGCATGTGTCAAACAGGAAAAACTCGTTCTCTGAAATTAGGGTCTCAAAGAAAGCTTATTATCTCCCAACTGAAAAGACTTATGAATAAAGTGAGATAGGTTATTGTATCTAGAGAGTTTATTAAGAGAAACCTCATTCATAATTCCAAAATACCTTTTCATGTGACTAGAAACGGATCTTGGAAAAGACTGCTAAAACCAAAAGACAAAGCTTGACTTTTAGCAGTTTCGTAGCGCAGGTGTAACCATAAATTCCTCCCACCTCAGAACGAATGTGAAGAAAATGAAAGAGGTTTTTGTATTTTGGTATGTTAGGAAGCAAAGCCTCTTTCAATTTTCAAAATTGACTTCTCAGCTGCTCAGGACCCCTTCTAGAAGTTGACTAGTAAACGCAGAAAACAAAGTTTTTTTATGTTGAAACATGCTTTTTCAAGGGTTTCATAGCGTGCTACGAAAACTCCTAGTTCAGTGATTTCATAGCGCAAAACTAGTTTTTTACACTGTCTATGCTACAAAAACATGGATTCGTAGCAATTTTAAATTTTTTTCCAAAATGGATAAACACATGACTTTCAAAACATGATATGAGATCCATAAAGTGTAAAACAAGGTTGTTGAGCTTTATTTGATGATGGAAATGAGACTCTAACCCTATGAATTAGACTCTAAAAACCATAAAAGCGACTTAACCACCATCTAACATTATGACTTAGGAACAAATGTAAAATGTAAACCTTGACACAAGCTTGACACATGGAAATAATGTGTGATGTGGGACTAGTGATGGGCAAGAATGGAGTGTTGACCCTATTTAAGCATACCAACAAGACTCTTTTCTAGATCTTAGACACTAAAGCAACCATGGAAAGACTAGACCAAGACTAATACCAATCCTTTGGAATAGAACTGATGCTCCGAATTTAGAAATCATTTCTTAAGTGATAACAGTATGAACATAAGAGGAGGAAATGGGATAGTGATAGGAAAAAATTCATATGATTGAATGATAGAAATGTGCCTTATCTTGATCATTTAAAATTAAAAATATGCCAATGATATGTTTATCATTCCCAATAGTTGGGTTGCTAACCAATTTAGAGAGAAATACAGTGCATCTGGTCATTACCCGCATGCTGAAGGGGATGCATTAAACATAGGGATTGGGTGCAACAACTTAGTAATAATCTCTTTTTATATTATTTTAAATTCATAATGCACTTTTGAATTGTAACATCTATATTTTATAGTTTAATTATGATTGGGTCATTAGACACATGAAATTGTGATTTTTTCACTTTTTCATAGGTGCATTTGTTCCCATCTATGTGGGCATATGGACATAATTTTCACATGGAAGATGCCGATGATGGACGCATGATACAAGATAGTGGAGTGGAAGTCAAGTTCAACCAATCTAGTCGTGCTAGCCACCGCGATCACAACCTAATACAAGGGATGCTAGGTTACGTTGGAAAGGTACAAGATATCATTGAAGTGGACTTATCTTTGTTCCAATGTGTTATTTTTAGGTGGAAGTGGTGGGATACCTTTGATCAATATAATGTAAAGGAAGATTGCAATAGTGGGTTGATATCTATCAACTCTAGAAAGATGTGGCATGAAGCTAGGGAGCCTTATGTTTTCCCCAAACATTGTAACCATGTGTTTTTTCCCAGATGTGTTGGATAGGGATTGGTGGTTCATATTAAGACATAACCCTAGATCAAAACAAAATTTTGAGAAAAACAATGTTGTCATGCCAAGCGAGGAAGATAATTAAGGTGATGTTAACATAGAGTGATATGCACTTGTGTTATTTCATCATTTATACTATTGTTGTATGTTTTTGTTTTCTTTATTTCACTAATTATATGTTTTTTATTTGTCTTTTTAGCATTCTATATAATTGGTAAGATTCACAAACGTTTTTACACGTTTTTTTCTTTAGTGGAAACATTTCTACACTTAAAACTAAGTATTTCCAATTATGTAATTTATAATTTAAAAATTAAAACTTTAACATATTTGTTTGATTCTAAGTTTGTGATAAATTTAATTTAGATTTTGTGATAATTTGATTCCCAGCTTAGTTGTTTGTTAGCTTACATACTTTTATCATTGCTTTTGGAAATATTAAAATTATGCCCCTAATGTTGACTAAGACCACAGTTAATGAAGTAATATAAAAATTTGATAGAAATAAACTTATGAAACAATGACAAAAATAACAAATATAAGAAGATTTGCATCCATAAATTTTAGGGCCAATAGAATGCTTATGATTGGCGATCATAACCTTTTTATAATAACAATTTTTAGGGTAGAAGAGTCTACTCAAAAGGAGTAAATTGTACAATGGAAAAATAACATGTATTCATATGTAATTGTTTTTTGAAAAATAATTTAGTTAGAATGAATATGTATGAACTATCTATACAATAGAAAGATATTTATGGCAATTTTATGATTATAGTTTCAACCATATTAAACTTTGTAATTTATAAACATATCTTTGCATTTTTTATTTAAAGTAAGTCTTTTTGCATGTAATTCATATATAAAATTTTGATATAAGTTCACCAAAATATAACTTATAATAAATATATATCATTTCATAAAAAAAAATGTCATGATGATAACCATCTAACAAACATAAACATAATCTAAAATACACATTTTTTTTTGTAAGCTTGGTGGGACTACATCTTCATCATGTCCAATATATCACCTCGACCAGGACAAATAATTGAACTGGTGACTTCACATAAAGGAGTGTATTAATAGAGCAATTTATCATTGTCTATCCAAGACCCCGTGGACAATCTAAAATACACATTCAAATTCACTACTATCTAATTATATATGCCTCTAGCACATATAAACGTCATTAGCTAGCACACAAATCTAATAATTTAACAGGACATCATAATAATTTATAGGACATCATCATGGCGATCTCATCTAACAATATTCCATGCTAATTAGATTGTTTTTTATTCATCTCATTGGCATTTTATATAATTGGTAAGATGTTAAATTTAAACTTAAATTGGTAAGAG
>APFE031738852.1:108264-123080 GCA_000404065.3 Pinus taeda
GCTTGAAACAAGAAAAAACTATGCTTGAGATTGGTTTACATGCCCCCAGCATGATGACTCGATTCTAGGTGCATGCCCCCCAAGCTTCATTGCATTCACCTAAGTAGACTACTCATGGCTATCAGGTGGATGGAATGAAAGTTCATTTATGAGATCAAGTGAAAGACTCAATTGGGGATTTTACGAGATCTAATCAAAAACTCGAATTGGAGCATTACTCTAGGGGACCTTGTTTCATTTTTTAATGAGCTTGACACAAGACAAGGAACTAAGCTCTGGGACCTATTTCATTTTTTTAATGGGGTTGACACAATAAAAGAACTATCCTCATATTCCTTGTTTCATTTTTAAACGAGCTTGACACAAGACAAGGAACTATGCTCATACCCTTTTTTTCATTTTTTAACGAGTTGACACAAGACCAGGAACTGTCCTCATATTCCTTGTTTCATTTTTAAATGAGGTTGACACGAGACCAGGAACTATCCTCATATTCGTTGTTTCATTTTTTAATGAGGTTGACACAAGACCAAGAACTATCCTCATATTCCTTGTTTCATTTTTTAATGAGGTTGACATAAGACCAGGAACTATCCTTATATTCCTTGTTTCATTTTTTGACGAGGTTGACACAAGACTAGGAACTATCCTCATATTCCTTTGTTTCATTTTTTAACGAGGTTGACATAAGACAAATAACTATGCTTGGCTTCAGTTTCACATTTACACAAGCTTGAAACGAAAAACTATGCTTGGATTCAGTTTCATTTTTACACAAGCTTGAAACAAGAAAAAGCTATGCTTGATATTGGTTTACATGCCCCCAACATGATGAATTGATTCAAAGGGGATTAAGGAAGCGAAAGACTACGAGTAAGTTCCTTCATCTCATCTATATACTATAGGAAAAGGTTAAACTACTTTATTAATGTAGAAGGAAGCGTTTCACCCAATACAATTCGATCCTGTGCCACTCGTCCAGCCTCAGTCCAACCCTCATCACACCAAAAGTACACCAATCCAGCAGCATAACAGTGCTTTACATGAACTCAATTCTCAAAACAACAGAATTTCCTTACAAACTTCATATTCTAACCCCTTGATCACTATGATGAGTGCTCATTTTATAGGAAATGGAGGTGCTTTTGTCATAAATGAGGGTATTGAATGGCCTTCCAAACTTGGTGTTAGCTTCCATGGATCAAGGGATGATAGGATAGGAGGTGAATGGATCCTTAGCCTATCCAATTTCGAGATCATGGGAGGAGATAAGAGATGGGATCCTTCTATAATCATCTAGAATGAAGGAATATTCCTAGGACCCTATGCAAATTTCGCTCAATCTCTCCCAACACAGATCAAAGAGGACCTAAGTGCACTGCAGTGCAGGCCAGAGTGGGCCTGCCTTCTCTGTATCACAATTACCCTTGACCAAGGTTGCGCTGGTGTCCCAAGGAGGCATTTCAGGAAGGCTTCAGTCCAGTAAACTTTCATATAAGGAAGCATTCAATGTGATGACTTTTCTATGTTGGAAATAACACTGAGAGGGGGGGTGAATCAGTATTATCAAGTCAAATATTCCGATTTCAAAAAAGAGTGTATACGCTACTTCAGTTAGTTAAACCCACGCATATACGCAATTATGCAGAAGGAAACCCGCGTATACAAAGCAAACATTTAATTTACTTTATCTTTCTGATGATGATTGTTAATCTGTGATGCAGAATCAAATAACCAGTAACCAGAGACAGTAAAACAGAGCAGAAAGACAATCACACACAAGAACACAAGATATAAGGTGGAAACCCAATGTGGGTGAAAACCACTTGCTGCAATTCGTCTCTATCTTTCTTTAATTAGAAACTTCTTTTACAATGTACTGGTGCAGTCCTTTACCAGTATGCAGGCTGCAACCTGCAAAGAGCTACAACCCTCTCTCATTCTCCAGATTCACCTGGAAGGGAGCTACAACCCCCTTTAACTCTTGTACTAGCCAAGATACTAGTACATAGGTGGTGGCCTACGAAGGCTACAACCTTCTCTTTCTTCCACGGACCAAGTTTCATAAATTTTCAGACTGGATCCATGAACGTCAATCAATCATCAAGAATTTCTTCATCAACCAATCTCCTTTTCATCAATTAGATCTGAATCAAGTAGATACTTCTCTGACAGTTGTACCCAAAACACAGTACGAGAAACCACACACCAGAAAACAGAACCCAGAACACAACAACAATATACAAAAGCAGCTAGATCACAATTTAGAGTATATACGCTATTTCAACAGCCTGAAACTAGTGATCATACGCCTCTGCGTATGGAACAACCTACGTATACGCGTCTTGACTTTATTGAAACTACATGTATACGCACCTTCGCTTCACTGAACCTGCGTACAGATTTATAAAGGATAATTCACTCTTTCAGATATTCAATCACTAATTAACCCAGATTATCAGACTTATTGATCAAGCAACCGCCACATCTAGCAGATCAATATCATACAAAGATACTATCATTCAAGCTTAAAGATTATGACCCATGAATAGAACTTATCCCTTTTGCGCTAAGGTTCCTCCTTCATTCAGATCTAGATCTGCATCATAACCCAATTACAAATATACCAGCTCTAGCCCTTAATGAGATATTCAATAATAATTTAGATAATCATTTGCCACAAGATTTCCTTCCTCTTTTATAGTCTTAGGCCTTCCAAAATACCATGGTCCAAAACCATAATCTTTCAATATCATGAACCCAAAAACTAGGGATCAACACATCTGACGAGATGCCATGGTCCAAAACAATAGGTTCAAATCCCAAGAACTAACCACCATGGACCAAAAGTAAGTTCCCCAACATATACGCACTTTTGTAACATATAAACCGCGTGTATACGCGTCTTCGTCTAGATGAACCGGCGTATATGACTTTTTCTTCTTTCTGGGTGCCTGAACTGAGATCTATCACCAAGATGAGTTGCCATCAAGGAAAACACCTGTGCCATAGCTCCAAACTTGTTCCATAATGCCAACATTCTAGGGCATGTAACAATTGAATTGGGGTTGGATGAGCCCTAATATTACTGATCTGAATGTCGGGAGTGATGTGCCCAAATAGGCCTATAACAAGCTGCAAGGACACCTGCTACAACCACAAGAGCAACCTTCACAACGGTCGCAGCAACCTTTGCAACCGTAGATGTAGTTTGTTCAGCAATCCTCCCAACCTTCGTCCTTGCAAGGTTAGCCTTTGCAGAAAAAGGGGAAACCTTTGCAGTAGCCACAAGGTTAACCTGTGTAGTAGCAAAGAAAACCTTTGCAGCAGCCACAAGGTTAGCCTTTGCAGCAGCAGAGCCAACCTTTGCAGCAGCAGGTTGTATATGCATATTACCAAGGTGAGCCCATTCAGGACCAAGGTCAACCTTTGCAAGGTCAAGGTCGACCCATACAACAACAAGTTCAAAATCCTTATGTCCAAGGGTAGTAAGTTCAAAATCCTTATGTCCAAGGGTAGCAAGTTCAAAATCCGTACGTCTAGGGTCAGCAGTTTCAAAATCCTTATGTCCAAGTTCAACAGGATCAACATCCTTTTAACCCATATGCCTATCAATGGACTATGGGAGGACAAGATCAAGTCTACCCAGGACAGAATCATCCTTAGTGTCAAGTTAACCTATAGTGGGGGAAAAAATAAGATCCATATGGACAAAATCCTCCACCGTGGGGGAAAAATCCTTACCAACAAGGATGGGTTCCGTAGTTTGGGTCTACCCAGAGGCCCCAAATGCCTTTCAATATGCAATTGCCATTCTTGGCCACATTGGAACTCTCGGATGTTTCACGGCTCACCAATGATCCTATCCTTCATTCGCGGCCTCTAGTTCCAAAAAATGTTCTAAGTGATTGCCAAAAATTTGAGGGAAAAGTGCAGGAGGATCCATAAGCCCACGTGATGACATATCACCTCTAGTGCTCCTCTAATTCGTACGTCGATGATTCTATCCGCCTATGACTTTTCCAAATAAATCTCATAGGGGCTGTAACAAAATGGTACATCAAATTACCTTGAGGTACCTATAGTGACTTCAACTCTCTCGCTATGGATTTCCTCACTCATTTCCAGCTGTCGGTTCGCTATGAAACTGGAACCTATCTGGTTACGTCCCTTAAGCAAGACACCGTGACCCATATCTCTAATCACATCCATGAATGGAGACGTTGGCATCGCTTGATCAATTTTGAAATTGTTGATTAGTTGCTAACATAATGGTTCAGAAAATCATGCATCAACCCAATTTCTAGGGACATAACTATGGGTGGGTGTGTTACTAAGTAGCAAGCCATCACTCATGCCTAGTATTTAGGCCTAGTCTATTCGAAATATGGCACATTGTATGAGATGTTGCCCAATGCTCCAAGGCCATCATCTTATTTGATAGCATCGAAGTCTCCAACTACACTACTTATTGATGGAGTTATTGGTTTTCTATCTCAGACTCCTGCGAAATCTTCTTCCTAACAAAAATTGGTCTCGAACACAAGTTCCAATGCTCCTTCTAGAAATTCACCTAGTCCTGGTGAAACCTCTGAGGTTCATGCTATCTAGTCTACCACAACAGACAAAACCTCTAAGGGTAAAAAGAAGGGCAAAGGCAAGGCCAAAGTTGATGCCCCAAAATAGGGCCTCCTAAGTCTTCTGCTGGCAATGATTCTCAAATAAAATCCAAAGTATCCATGCCTCATATGTGAGGAGGATCATTACACTAAGGATTGTCCCCATTGATATGAAGTTAGTCGCTTTCTTAAAGGGACCCTGACTGTCTTAAATGATCCCTTTCCATCCCAACAGACCCAAATGGTAGACCAACCTCAGTCTTCCACTCCCTTAGGTTCCCAAGTGTTTATGATCAACACGCCTATAAATGTGCCTATCATATCTAAAGATTATCAAACCCCGATGGCAAGGAAAGAGAAATACATTACCCCTTCCTCCTCTATCCCATCGACCTCTAGTTCTCTCCATATCGAGCAACCTAATCTTGATTCTGTTGTTTGACCACCCTCTCGAGGTGTGTTGTGAAAGTCCTCGTATAATCCAAACACTCGAGTCGCTCAGCACTATAATATTGTTGAGGACTTGGTGCAAGCACCATCAGCTATGTCTACTCTCAAGGTCCTTCAAAGTTGTCCCTCTCAGCAGAAAGCATTATTATTGGCCATTAGAGGTGTTGATCCATATTATTCCAATCTCATTTTCTTTGATCTGGAAAACCATGTTCCACACTTACCTCATCAAATTTCCTTTCTCTTTCAAGTGATCATTAATGAAAATACAATTCACAGGATTGTCATTGATGAAGGTGCTTCTACCTATTTCATGTATGTGTCTTGTTGGAAAGTAATTGGTTCTCCTACCCTGAACCAATCATCTAACACGTTGGAAGCCTTTGATGGACGTGATTCTCAACCATTTGGTGTCCTTCCTAATCTTACCATTACCTTGGAAGGTAAGACAGTTAATGTCGAAGTGGAAATTGTTGATGCAAATCTTAACTATAATCTTCTACTTGGGTGAAGTTGGACCCATGCTATGCATGTTGTAGCCTCCTCTCTATTCCTCGTGCTCCATTTTCCTCATCAAGGGAAATCATCACGGTCAACCAATTGTCTTTCTTTGCCTCTTCCTTCTAAGATGGAAATGTTCCTTACATGAAGCATACCAATGCTCCATATGAGAGTGTGGGGGCTGGACTTTTCAAAGATCCCACCTTAATGGGTATTTTTCCTCTCCCACCTTTGCATATTGCCTCAGTTAATATGATATCGGTTAGGTCTGATCCTTGGGTCATTCCCCCTCTTGATCAAGTTGATGCCTGGGATGATGTCATGTTTTTAAACCTTGCCGACATTAATTATGTGGAGATTGTTTCGGCTTCGGTCTCAGTATCTACTCATCATACTACTTTGGGTACGTCTCTTGACACATATTCTCAATCTCCTTGGCTTGGTTCTTCAAATTATTTTGATCCCTTAATCAAGACATTTCCTACTTATGAAAGTATCATGGAAATTATGTCTCTTGAGGAAGCACCATGGAATGATACTCATCATCGTTCCTTGTTCTTACCTGGCCAGGAAGTCATGTCTGCCTATCTTGAGAAGTTCTATTCTTGATTTCTGACCCAACCACTTTAGACGCCTATCATGACCCATGAAGTTTGGTCGGAAGGGAACATGGATGACATTAACCAAACGATTCCTATAGACATTTTTGTTAAGCCGGGTATCGTTGAAAATGTTCATATTGGGGTAACTTATTCTCTTCATGAGATCAAGATTTATACTCGTATTTTTCAAGAGTTTCGAGATTTTTTTTCATGGTCATATGAATAAATGCCTGCCATTGACCCAAGTATATTTGTGCATGAAATTTTGACTTATCCTAATGAAAAGCCCATTCATCAATGAATTTGTCATGTGCACCCTCGAAAAGTTGTCGCCATCAAGGGGAAGTTGAAAAAATTCATAAAGATGGATTTATTTATCCTATACCTCTGATAGATTGGGTGTCCAACATCATACCGGTGACCAAGAAATAAGGCACCATTCGGGTCTGTGTTGATTGCAATGACATTAATCGTGCCTATCCAAAGGAAAATTATCCCACTCCTAATATCCACCAGATTATAGATGAATGTGCTAGGAGTGAGATTTTCTCCTTTATGGATGGTTTTACTTGTTATAACTAGATAAACATTGCACCCACTGATCAACACAAGACCGCCTTTATCTATCTGTGGGGGACTTTTGCATATAAGAAGCTCCCTTTTAGCCCTAAGAATGTTGGGGCTACTTTTCAATGAGCAATGTCTTATGCTTTTCATGACATTAAAAACATCATTCACTCTTATTTGGATGATCTGCCTGCTCATTCACGTAAGCGTCATGACCATCCCAATCACCTTCGACAAATCTTTCTTCATGCCGACACTATAACATTCGTCTTAATCTGCATAAATGTGTCTTTTGTGTTGAGTCTGACCGAATTCTCAGTTTTAATGTTTCGAAGGATGGTATTCATATTTATCTTCTCAAAGTTGGGGTTATTGTTAATCTACCCCTCCCTCTTCATTGCATCAATTACAGAGTCTGTAAGGGAAAGAAAATTTCTTGTGTCACTTTGTGCTTAGCTATGTTGAGCTAGCTTTAGGGTTCACTCGATTGCTTAAGAACATAACTGCTTTTCATTGGGATGAGACTGCCCAAAAGTTTTTTGATGACTTGAAATTTTTCCTCATTAATGCTCCTTTATTGCACCCTCCAAACTATCATTGTGATTATTTCCTCTATCTAGTTGCTGCTTCTAGCACTATTTCTATGTTCCTCATGCAAGACGACGACGAAGGTCATGAACATGTCATTTATTACCTTAGTCACAATCTCATCAATGTTGAGACTTGTTATGCTCATGTCAAGAAGTTGTCTTTGGCTATTGTTTAGGTTGTTCAATGCTTTTGGCATTATATTCTCCTCACACTACAATAGTGATTTCTGATTGCAACCCCATGACTTATATTCTAACTTGTCAGTTGCCTGGGGTAAAATATTCCAAATGGATTGTCATCCTCTAGGAATTCAATTTGGTGTTCACTACTACCAAATCAAAGAAATCACTTGTATTTGTTGAGTTGATTTTCTCTTTTCCCTTTGCTTCTCTTCTTACTAGTGCCGATGAGCGATTATCCGACGAGACTCTCTTTCTGATTAGCACTCTTGATCCTTGGAACGGTGATATCATCGTGTGTCTCCAAACTTCTACCTTCCGGTCTGTGTTTTCCAAGGATGATCACCGTTGCATTTGGCATCAATCCCAACCTTATCACATAATTGGGGATACTATATACCGTGTTAGAGTTGATTCAATTCTCCACCGATGTTTAACTCTCGATGAGGCTAAAAGAGTCTTAAATGACTGCCATTTTGGTGCATGTGGTGGTCATCTGTCTAGCTATGCCACTACTCAAAAGATCCTCCACACTAGCTATTTATGGCCCTCCATCTTTAAGGATTGCATTCTTACTGTCTGCAAATGCCACCAGTACTAGATTTATCAGTGGAAAATGCAAACCCCAACCGCTCTCCTTCACCTGGTTATTACCGTTGGTCCCTTTTCCAAATGGGGCATTGAGTTTATGACATGTAACCCTCGTTCGGTCAGGGGGCATGGTTATTATCATTGTCATGGATTACTTCACCAAATGGGCTTAAGTGATGCCTACATATTCAACTAACGGTAAAAAAGGGGCGCAATTTCTCTTCAATAATGTGACTTGTAGGTTTGGAGTGCCTCAAGCCATTATCACTAACCATGGCTCCCATTTTCACAATTATACAATTCCTGATTTGACTTCTAAATTGGGCTTGCATCATGACATCTCAACTCCATATTACCATCAGGCCAATGGCCAAGTTGAAGCAATAAAAAAAGTTTTAGTTACTATGCTTTAGTGCACCATTGGATGCAAAAATCAAATTGGCATCTCATGCTTTTTTTAGCTCTATGGGCCTACCAAACCTCGATTAAAGATGCAACTAGATTCACACCTTTCCATCTCGCCTATGCTCTGGAAGCTACCCTATTGATTGAATGTTATATTCCCTCACTCAAATTGGCTATCGAATTACTCCCTGAAACCTCACCTCAAGAAGAGCATCTCCTATATTTGGAACAACTGGATGAAACCTGTCATCTTTCTGCTTTAGTCATTGAAGCACAGAAAAAGTGAGTTAAATCCCATTTTGATTAGTCGGTCTCTCCTTGTGCTTTTTCTGAGGGAGATTTGGTCTTGCTGTATGACCAAGATAACGATAAGTTAGGGGCAGGAAAATTCAAACTCATGTGGCACGAGCCATATATTGTCAAGAATGTATTACAAAAAGGGGCCTATGAGCTAATTGATTGTGAAGGTAACCCTTTGAGCAAGCCCCGTAATGGACTGTACCTCAAAAAGTATTATGCGTGAATCATCTCGCATGATTTCTTATGTACATAAGTGTGTTATTCATTTTTGTGCATTTTTCTTTGGTATGTTTTTTCAAACAGCTTTCCAACTTATTATGTCTTCACTTACTTTACAGATGCCTGTGACTCCTTATGTCAATTTTGCTGATGGTGCTTGTCATAGTACCTAGAATCTATCATCTACGGCATGGGCTATTTATGACCCTCACGGTGAGTTGATTGATATTCAAGGTATTTGTTTGGGTCAAACAGCTAATAACATTGTTGAATATAGCACAGTTCTTGAACTCTTATCAGAAGCCATTGCTCTTGAGATTCAAGAAATGGTTGTAAACCTTGATTGGCAACTTGTTGTTCTTTAACTCAATGGGAAATATTTTGTCAAAAACCCTCAATTATTGAGAATGTATTTGCATATTCATCTCTTGGAAAGAAATTTTGATTATATCACATGTCATCACATTCCTAGGCATATGAATACATTAACAGATGCATTGGCTAATTATGTTTTACACAAACATTTACGCAATATGTGAAAAAACATTGTATCATAGTAAACAGGAAATATAGCTTATATATGTCAATAATGTTTGAGTGTAATACATCAAAATCAAAAAAATAATATGTGTTCCAAGTATATCTGTGGCTCGCAGGCCTCAAAAATCTAAATGCAAACTATGGACTACTCTACGTGGTGATCATGATAACATGTTACTGCTCATACTACATGAGTCAGTAATTGTCAGATCCAATCTGACACTCCCACTGTAACAGCAAGGAATGTCCTCAATTCATGTGTACTCTAGGATCCCTTTCATCAGGCCCTCCAGATTTTGGGCAATCTCCTCTTCGTTGTCCACTCCTTATTGATAAGGAGTGACCTTGAACTGTCAAGCCATGCATCTAGCTATAGGGGACATCCTTGCTGGTCTTTCTAGTCCCACCATATGTGATTAAAAAATCAAGGTTTCATGAATACATATATGCATAAAACAATAAAAAACCAAAAACCAAAATTGTTTTTCTCACCTCCATCATCAAAGTCTTCTCCCTCTGGGAGTGGTATGTCAAGATCACCGTGGAATTCAGCCCCGCTGTATGGCCAATCCTCTACCATAATCAATTGTCATCTGAGCCATACAAAGAAGGAAGGCTTGTAGGACATCTATTGGCCCCCTCTAGATCTAGGCATCAACTCACGCCATCGGACCATCCATGGATCTTGTGGTACCAGAGTGTTCATCTTTTCCATCTAGTAATGGAACAATGGGATCCATTCCAAGAAGAAAGTCAATAAGACAGAGCCAAATCCAAATTGCCTTAAGTTCCCTACTTTGCACGTGGATAGTTTTGTTTTCATCTTTACCTTCATGGCTTCCACCTAGTTGAAAACTATGGGCAACATGTAATCCACAACATACTGGAACCGAGATTTCTTGGACTCGTGTAGTGCTTGAGCCCCATCCACTTGGTTCATGGTCAAGAGCATTACCTTCAATACAAGATTGCTTATGGTCATGATGTCGATCTTGATGCTTGTAGATTTTAGGGCTCTTGGGTAATGTAGGGAAAGCAACATGTTTACACTCACCCCAATAGGCCTACCTCCATATAGTTGGATTGGTTCCCCTCTGCGAGATAGCTTAGTAATGAAGTAAATGTCTGAAGTCTCCAACTCCAGCTCTTGGTCATGGATCACAAATACCTCCCATCCAACATCCCATAGACTGATCAGGTATTGAAGTAGCTCAGGTTGATCCTGTAGGCCTAGTGTCAGAAGAATTTGAGGAGCCCACAGTTTCTCAATGCATCCAAACAATTTAGATCCTCCAAGGCCATTTGATCTATTATTTCATGCTCACATTCTTTCCACTCAATCACTATATTTTTCTTTGATTTTCCTGTAAACATCCCACATTGAATTTAGCATCAGTCTTTGAAAAGGAAATTTCGGATTTGAAGCATTAAAATTGGGCAAAATTTGAAAAAAAATTGTTCTTTGCACTGATGCCACTATTTTTAAAACAGGTGCTAGAAGCCCTTGATCAGCGCAGTCCCATGCTCGGATCCTGCGCTGACCAAGGGCGAATTGTTTTTGCTAAGTCCCTCAAAATCCCCTAAACGACGTTAAATGCTAGAAAAATAGGTATCAATGCAAATATTAGGGCCTTGACTCTTACTTGCAACAGACGGTTCAACGATTGGCTTCCTGGATCTGCATAAATCTGCTCTTGAAGATTTATGGCACAAGTGGGTAAAAATTGATCCAAATGAGGTCAATGGTAAAAATGTTTTAATTTTTCCCTTTTTATAATATTTTCGCTATGTTTTAGGGTTTTTAAAAAGTATGTTTGGCCATTTTTTCCTTAGAAATGTATAATAAATTTGCTTCTTGTGCAATGACAGGTGATGGTTTGCCAAGTATTTTTCCCTTCTTGACTCATTAAAGAAAATAAAAATGGGGAGTCTGCGTTAAGCTCTTTTCTGACTCTCAAAACATGAAATGGTTGCCGAGTTCTTGTCATTTTGACCTCGTAAATGGTTTCGAAACATCGTTTTACACTGAAATTTGTCACCATGGCTATCTGCAGTTAAATAGCCATTTTGTCCTCCTTGTCAAGCCTCAAACCTTTGCTCTTCATGTCAAACTTCCAAAAGAGAGAAAGTCACTTTAAAACATGTTTATCTCTGGGTACGCAGGTTCTCTCTACCTTGCCTGCGTGTACGCACTCAAAACACATTGTACCTACATACTTGTACGCTCTGTAAGCTAAAAGTTGGGTGCGTACCCCTGTAAAGGTCAAAAGGCGCGAGTTTCATCTTTAAAAAGTTACTTGTGGTCACTTCTAGAGCCTTCTAGAAGAGTGTTTGACGTGTATTGATCGCCTCCAGATGGTTCATGCATCCCTATGATAGAGGAACTTATCCCATCAAGAGAGGAGCTACCCCATCCAAAAGAGGGAGTATCCCATTGATGTTGGAACTGAATAACTTCCTCTAGAGTACTATAAATACAGGCATTAGGCCAAAGGAGGGGAGGTTGAAAGCTGAACATTCCAAAGGGTAAATGTTGCTGGAATTAGGACTTCCATTGTTGACTTGTGAGGAGAGATCACTATCCTTTCTTGTTGCCATATTGGGAGTGGGTGAGCTTGTCAAAGTAGAGGAAATCTATTGTTGGACCCTGGGAGGAGCTTGCACAACACCAAGGCTCAGGTTGTAATGGTTCCTTTTTTGTTTCCTTAATACAAATAAGTCCATTCTTCTCAATGATTTGTTGTTAATGAATTATTTCATGTACTCCTTGGTCTATGTGATGAATATGCTTTGTTTTATGAAATATTCAGGTGTTATGTAATCGTTTGTCTTGTTAGTGTATGCAGGTATTAAAGTGAAGGAGGAGCTCATCTGGATCAGCAAGGCTGGACTGCTACAACAAGCGTTGGACCTAAGGTAAGATCGGAAAACACTTGATCTCTCATAGAATAATGTGTGTTTAGAGAAGGATTGCTCTTGTTTGGTTTGTTTGTCACTAGAGAGTCTTAGACTCCCCAGTGGAGTCGCCAATTTGTCATGCGGAAAGAGTTATTTTGCGGACAAAGCTAACCTTACACTGAAATTTGTCACCATGGCTATCTGCAGTTAAATAGCCATTTTGTCCTCCTTGTCAAGCCTCAAACCTTTGCTCTTCATGTCAAACTTCAAAAAGAGTGATAGTCAAAAACAGACCTGTTCATAGGACTGTGATTGATTGACTTGCATCAATGTTGGAGATCGCTTGGTTCCCCTTCATTGAACCAATCCCCCACCATCCTTAAGGCCTTTGATGGCCGTGGGTTCTGTCCATTCGGTATTTTACAGGATTTACCTATAGAGGTCGAAGGAAAAACCGTTAGTCTAGATGTGGAGGTGGTTGATGCCCCTCTAGACTACAACCTTCTTTTGGGTCGAAGTTGGTCCTATGCAATGATAGCAGTCGTGTCATCAGTCTTCAGAGTCATAAAATTTCCACATAATGGCAAGATCATGACGATCGACCAGCTGGCTTATTTTGCATCCGACCCTGCCTCTTTGGAAAGTATTCAGCATGTCGGTAAAACGACCATCCCTTATAGGGACGTGGGCGTAGGTTTAGTAAAAGATTATGGTTTAATAGGAACTTATCCTCTTCCTCCAATCCGCGAAGTGTCTTCTTTTGCCTCCATTCATATGATCACCTCAGATACCATTATTTATGATGATCCTTGGATTATCCCTTCCGAATCTGAGATCGACTCGTTTGGTATTTCTATGCCTTTCAGTCCATATGAATGTGCTTATGAGACCTTAGTGTCTTTCACCAACTCGCTTTCAACCCAAATCGACCAAATGAGTGAGGTCCATGAGGACTCATTTTCTTCATCATCTTCAGCCATAATAACATTTCCCGAAGTTGTCTCATCTGACGAACACCTTCGTGAAATCCTATGCGTAGATGATATACCATGGGAAGATCTCCATCATAGATCTTCATTCTTACCTGAAGCTGATCGTTTCGAAAATGATTTCTCATCTATCTTTACCACCGAACATGTCAAAGACGCTCAGAGTCCAAAGAAACATCCTGACTCCGAGCTAAATTTATGGAATATTTCTCGTACTATTCCCATTGACATTTCAGTGAAGCCTGGGATTCTTGAGAACATTCATATAGGTGCCTCATGTTCAGAAAATGAGATTGCAACTTATAAGGCCCTATTCCAAGAGTTCCATGACGTATTTGCCTGGTCATACGAAGAAATGCCAGGAATTGATCCTTCTATTATTGTTCATGAGATCAAAACCTACCCGGATGCTAAACCCGTCTGGCAACGTTTGCGTCAGGTTCACCCTCGAAAAGCGGCTGCCATTAAAGCAGAGGTTGAAAAGTTATTAAAATCAGGTTTCATTTATCCGATCCCGTTAACGGATTGGGTATCGAATATTGTCCCGGTTAATAAAAACAGGGGACAATAAGAATCTGTATCGATTATAGGGACATAAATCGAGCTTGTCCTAAGGACAACTATCCAACGCCTTATATCGATCAAACCATTGATGATTGTGCCTGAAGCGAAATTTTTTCCTTCATGGATGGTTTTTCGGGCTATAATCAAATCAATATTCTACCTGCCGACCAACCAAAAACGACATTCATTTGTCCATGGGGAACATTTGCTTATTGCAAACTACCTTTGGACTCAAGAACGTCGAAGCCACTTTTCAGAGAGCGATGTCTTATGCGTTTCATGACATCAAACACATTGTGCAACCTTATCTAGATGATTTGCCTGCTCATTCTTTACACCGAGCTGATCACCTTGTTCACTTACGAGCAATCTTCATGAGGTGTAGGAATTATCGCATTCGTTTAAATCCGCACGTGTGTGTTTTGTATAGAAGCAGGTCGATTGCTAGGATTTGTTGTTTCTAAAGCCGGCATTCGCGTCGATCCCTCGAAATTAGAAGCAATCATCAAATTGCCTCCTCCTTCGAGTTTACACCAACTCCAAAGTTTGCAAGGGAAAGCAAACTTTCTACGTCGATTCATTCCGAACTACGCCGAGGTCACTAAGGGTTTTACCCAGTTGTTAAAACAAAATGCTCAATTCTTTTGGGACGAGATTGGTCAGCAGTCTTTTGATGCTCTCAAGCACGCGTTGACCCATGCACCGTTGCTGCATCCTCCCAATTACAACCAGGATTACTTCTTATACCTCGCGGCTTCGCATTCCACTATTGGAATGGTGGTAGTACAGGAAGATGAATTC